>CM031697.1:17232-232232 GCA_018466805.1 Hippocampus abdominalis | reverse complement strand
GCACAATGCAGAGTTGATACTTGAGCTGAAAAATAATCGCGCCATTTCTTTGGGGCGTTCGCGAATGCAGTCTGCCATCTTTTAGTGGGCGAGGCGCTCATCCCTCCGGTGAAAGGTAGGCCGGCCCGTGACCAAATCAGGGTGGCGCGGTGTTTTATTCATGTAGAACACGTATGAAATATTCACAACAACGCCGTGTCTGTGTGTACGAGCGGTCGGGCTCTTTTGCCCGATTGCGCAATCCCGATGAAAGAATCTCGGGCCAAACGGTGTTGACAAATCGTCTCGCGTGGCGTGGCGCCGGAAAGAAAACCAAGCAAAGGCGAAGACAGCGGACGGAAGGAGCGCACGCCTAATGACGACCAAAATTCCAAAAGAAGCGACACGAAGGAAACGTCCCGGCTAGCTATCTAGCTATCTAGCCATCTATCTAGCTATCTATCTATCTATCTGGCTATCTAGCTAGCTAGCCATCTATCTAGCTATCTATCTAGCTAGCTAGAATCTCAGGCAAATCATCACTGCACGTCCTTCACAGTGATGTGAAATGAAATCCTCCATTTTCAGGGCGAGAAATTACAGCTTGTCGCAAATTTTACTATGAAATGGTCCAAATAGATGAAGAACGACCCCAAAATCATCATCGAGCAGACAAATATGAATACTTGTGATGACAGGTGGAGGCACAGCCTCACCTGCCAACCCCTGACTGCACGCCACTGGTCCTTCACACGAAGGAAACGTCCCGGCTCCGCGCGGTGACTGACGGCCAAGTTGGGGCCGGCGGCAATGACTAGCCAGGGATAGCGAGCAAAACTCGCCCGCTCGCTGTCGGGGTCCTAAGTCTCCGTGTCGCTGTCTCTAATTCGAGGCCATCCGTCTGCCCCGGTCGCACCACGGCGGACGCGCGTTGGCGCGCTAATGGACGGGCCTCCCGCCGAGCGCCCGTCCTTCATGTGCGGCCCACGCTGAGGCCAAACTGCAGATTACAGGCCAAAATCCCACCACTTGTTTGTCCTTCTTCAAACAGGGGCAGGCAGGACTGGCAGCGGTCCAGACGGACTGGGTCGGACCCCCTTTTTTTTTTAATGTGTTCTTTTCTTTTTCTTTCTCAGGAAGGACTCCATTTTTCCCCCGATTGCGCACAGGCGTTTGTCGCGCTGCGCCACCTGTTCCAAACAGCTCATTTGGTTCTCGCCGCAGATGGGGCCGCCCGCTGATATTTCCATCATCGAATTCCGAGCACGGGCGAAAGAAAATTCACTCAATCGTGGCAGCGGCGAGCCCCGCTGAATCTGCGCGGGTCCCCAAAGTGTTCCCAAATATTTTGAGCGGGTCCATCGTTTGTCGCCAGAACAGGAGCTCGGCTTAACCGTTGGGCTCGCTGGCACTGAGCGGCGCGGGGGGAGAATTTGTAAGGCGGCCGAGCGGAGGAAAATGTCAACGCGGAGGCTTTCTCCTTCTGATTTGACAGCTGACATCTGCTGCTAGATTTCGCCGGGCGAGCAACGGCCAACTCGCATTCTGCGGATGAAATCCAAAACGGAGGCTGCATTTTGAATCGAGACGAGGTGGCCGAGCGCGTGAGTCAACTCGCGGCATCAAAATGAACTTGGGAGTCAGCCAATCCTCCATCAAGCGTCTCCAGTTGCTCCAGAATGCCGCTGACTCGCACTCGTAAGAGGGAACACATAGTGGCGGCATCCGATCACTGGCTCATGAATACAAAGAAATAAAAGTAATACAGGGTGATGTTGGTTGAGGAGGGAACTAAGGCCGACACACATTTGCAAACAAAATACACACGGTCATCTTCAGAACAGGAAGGAGCTACGGATGTCACACCATTAAGACAACTTAACATATCATTACAAACTGTATGAACTGGTAATCGCCGCGAAACGCGGCGGCCCGATGCTAGCGTGCTAAGGTGGCTAACAAACTCGCGAATGCGGCGGTCCGATGCTAGCGTGCTAATGCGGGTAGAACTCGCGAACATGGCGGCCCAATGCTAGCATGCTGAGGTGGCTAACAAACTCGCGAATGCGGCGGTCCGATGCTAGCATGCTAAGGTGGCTAACAAACTCGCGAATGCGGCGGTCCGATGCTAGCGTGCTAATGCGGCTAGCACTCGCGAACGTGGTGGCCTGATGCTAGCATGCTAAGGTGGCTAACAAACTCGCGAACGCGGCGGCCCGATGCTAGCGTACTAATGCGGCTAGCACACTCGCGAACACCAGTCGCAATTAAACAGGACAAATACACCACATTGTACTCACGTTTGTTCATGTAATCGAGGGCTTAGGGAATCGCCGATGAGGTCAACGGCACAAAGGAGTTGAAAGGATAAAGGCTGAAATCGATCGGAAAGGAATTTTGATGTATCCTGTTTCTGTGCTTTCTACCGTCTTGGTTATTCATGAATCGTTTTATTGTTTGTCGCCGTACGACTTCTCTCGCTTCGCGTTTGTAGACGGCGGCGCCGGTTGTTTTCAAAGCGCGCTAGAAATCCAACCGAGTTGAGAAAGCTCGATATGGGGAACGCTGCTCTGAGCAGTGCTGCCGGTGGAGAAGTTGATCAAGAAAAAAAAAAAAAAGAGAGAGAAAAAGATTTCTTTCCCTACGGGGACAATAGCTTGGAAATGCGAACCGATGTGTGTTGCCCGTTGCGGTCGATTCAATTCTCACGCCAGACACACACACACAGTCATGCGGTGCATCCGGATGCATTGCGATTTGAGTCACGCCGCACGCCTCGCTCACACTCGCTCTTGCTCTCTGTGCACTTTTGAGCCCTCGTTAATGAGGTGACGCATGCGTGACTTCCAAACAACATGCCTCTTGATTAACATTCATCTTGCTTTCGCATGTATGTCGAGGCCACATTAGTGCCACACGCGGGCCTGCCGGGGAGTTTCATCAAGCATGCCGTCTCGTGTGTGTGTGTGTGTGTGTGTGCGGGTAGATTTGCTGCGTGCTTCACACGAGGACATCTCGCGACGTGTCACCAATGTGAAATATGCATTAGATATGGCGCATGGTTGCGCGTGCGTACGCAGGCTTCCGTGCCGGCGGGCCGGGAAGATAACGAGAGAAATGACGGAAAGGCGGCGCGGTTGGGGAGAAACGGGAGGGAAGACGGGCTGACGGCAATCGGCGGGACTTTTTGAGCGTTCCGCTCTTGGATGTCATTTGACGAGCGGTTTGGCAAGCGGCAGTTGTCCTTTTCGGGGGTTTTGCGTTGAAAAGGAGTCAGAGCAACGGAAGTCTCACGATACGGCGGCGCCTTCATTGAGGAAAACACTCTTCCAAACATGTCTAGCGGTTTTCCTGACCCAAAACTTTTCCCACCGGTGGTGTCAGGAAAAGCCCTACGAGAACACCTGAACTTGATTTGGGGTTCATCGCATCCGTCAAACGGGACTTGGAATCTGATTGCTGAATTCTGAGGTTCGAAGAGGGCGCGCGCACTTTTGCAAGCAGATTCTCCCAGCAGTTTATTTGTATTTATTTTATTATATATATATATATATATATATATATATACTGTAATATTATATATTATATATATATTATTATATATAGAAAAATGTTTTGTTTTTGTTTTTTGTGAGGAAACAAATTAAATAAATATATATATATATATATATATATATATATATATATATATATATATATATATATATATATATATATATATATATATATATATATATATATATATATATATATATATATATATATATATATATATATATATATATATATTTATTTATTTCATTTGTTTCCCCTCAGAAAAAACAAAAACCAAAAATTAGTTTTTTTCTTTTCCACTTGTCCACCGTGACAGGCCGGGAATCCTCCTCCAAAATGGATTTGCGTCATCAGAGGCCTCATTAGCGCCACCCAATGACCCGACATAAACGAGCGGCTTACGATGACGCCGTTCTTCCCGGCGTGACGGTCGAGCTAAATTCCTCAAATCTCGCCCGAACACCCCCCAAAAAAAGCCCACTTAATTGGTTTCATCCAAATTGGTTGAGAAAGCATAAGCATGTCGCCAATGGCGGCTTGTCGCCTGGCCTGGAGGTGCGAGAAGGAAGAAAAAAAAAAAACCCCCAAAGAAGACTGTGTGTGTGTGTGTGTGTGTGTGCTGATGAAATTATGGATTTATAACTGCGGGGGATGTCAGGGGCGTGGGGGTGTTGTGACATTGTTGTTTGTTGTCATCCCGTCCCAGATGCGGCTCATTAACTGCTGTCATTTTAATCCTCTTAGTCAAATCCCGTCATTTTGTCCGTCCACAATAAGTTCAGCGACTGACTCGCTGCTTTTGCTCATCCTCGTCGCGTCTTCTGCTCCATCGCCGTGAGAAAAAAACGCAAAAGCGTCAGTCAGGAGCACATCCGTCAGGTGTGCCGCAGGGAAATGACCTCATTCGCCTCCAAAAGTTCAAGTCAAGTTGGAGTTACCTTTGCGCATCGACATGAGGACTTTGGTTATTTCCTCGCCTTTGGCAAGCGCTCTTTGTTTGTGGCTTTGTCGTCCTCATTTGTACTTTAGCGTTTTCCCGTCATCAAGTTTTGTTCTCTTAAGATTCTTTTGTCTCAGTCTACATTTGTGGGATCCGCCTCCGTTCCGGATTACTCCGGAACATGACAATACCTTCATTGTAACAAGCATAGGGGTGCCTCAAAAAAAAAATTTTCGTTCGTTTTTTCGGGGACATTTAGCAGATTTTCATCTTGAGAGATACAAGCAAGAATTTGAGAGACGAGTGTGCTTCAGACCGTCGCCGCTAACTTTCACAACACGCAGAAAGCCCACTCAGTTGGTGGTGCTACTGCACCATGAAACTAGTTTGCCAACCGCCAATGAATCAAAAGAAGAAGAACAGGGAAAAACCCGTATTTTCGGTGTTTGCGGGGGATGTTGTTTTGTGCTTTTTTATTGACTGCGATACTGTTGGTACAATTTTCTTCTTGGAGGAGATGTTTCCAAAATTCAGTTGGGTGTTTTGGGGTCAGATTGGAACAGGATTAACTGCATTTCCATTCATTTCAACAGAGAATGACGATTTGAGATGCGATGGGCACAGAATCCATTCAAGTTGTATCTGAAGGCAATTCGGGTGCAGGAAAGAGTGGAAGTGCCTTGACCAAGCCCCCAAAACCATTCCTTTTGGTGCCGTTCCCCCATCAGAGGGGGAATTGTCCGTTAATTGTGGCTACAAACGACGGCTCGATTGTCAGCTTGCCTTTTGGACCAGCTGCAAATGAGTTCTCCTCGATGCGATTCAAACGGCAACCGGAAGAAGGCTATCGGCTTGACGCTGAATTGCCTTCGCGCCTTCCCGTGATGCTAATAAAGTTCAAATCAACACATTGCAATTATTGCGTGTGCGCGCGCGCACACCAGCGTTGAGAGAGACGAGAGAGGACCGTGGCGATATCTCAACGCAGACTGCAAAACAAGTCGGAATTGCTTTTGCTCTCACCGAAAACCAATTTTTTAGAATCTGAACTGATATTTGAAATGGGAGCGACCCCGCCGAGATGAAGGGTGGAGAAAAAAAAGCCCCAAAAATGATCAAGCGCATCTCTCCAATGACAATCGTGAGCCTCCTCCCCGTAGTTTGTCGTACAGTGAAACTCCTCTAGAATGAAACCTACATGGGCGAAAATACCCCCTAATGTGAAAAAATCTTCATGCATGAACACCATTCCCATTCTCCTGCCCCCCCATACGACGAAAAAAAAACCCCTGTTGCGTTATACGAAATCTTTTTCTCTGCTCTTGCCTCGTGACGAGATTCCCTACAACGAAGTCTAATCCAACAGCGACCTCTACTGCTTCGTTCGGAAACGGCAACAGCAACCACCACCCTGGTTTACACCTGCGCAGTCGTCCGGGAAGTATTTGTTATGAACATTGCATTGCTAAAATGGCTCCAAAACGGACCTTTGGATGTCAAGCAGCGAAGAAAAGAAGCGCTCCGACGCTGGAAGAGAGGGGAAAAGTGCGCTCTTGTAAACAACGTCAAAGATTCGCTGGGGGCCTGCGAGGCGCCACGCTCGCACGGCCATTTTTTTTTTTTCTTTCCCCTAATTAGAGTTTTGATTGGATGGTCACAGACCATAAAGCAGACATCAAACCGCTTCAATCCAGTCGCAGGTACACGCTCGCTTGGCTTCCATTTTGCAGCCTGCGGGCAGCGGGCAAGACGCCTTCTGCATTCTCCCCTCGCCTCACGTCGTCTCCTTCATCTCTTCTCTTCCATCGGCGGAGCTCTTCTTGCTTTTTCTTCTCCTCCCGGGAGGGTGAAAAGGAAAACGAAGAAAGAAAACGTGAGATTGGAAGGTATGGAAAGTGTGGCGCACGCGCGCGCGCACACGCCCGCGGCTAAAGCTCCAAGGCTCGGCGTACTCGCCGCATTCTGAATAGGAAGCGACTTTGTGAAGGTCAGCGCAGACACTTGCCGGGTTCCTCGAGATCCCGAAAGCTCGCGGCACCTTACCAGGCCTTGAGCGTGTTTGGAAAGGGGGGGGGGGGGAAAAAAAGCTCATGTGAGCCGTTTAAATGAGTGCCGTGAGGCGCTAAGAAGCCAAAAAACAAGGAAAGGGCCCGATGAGACGAGTGCACGTCGAGTCTTAGGCCAAGCGGAAGAAACACGTGCTCACTGCAATTCACATTTGAAACGCATTTTCTCACAATACAAGAGCAATACAATACATCTTGCTTGATGTACACGACGCACCGATTCCGAAATGGAAGAGATTGTTTTTCCCACATTCTACACAAACACACACGTAGATGGATAGCTAGCTAGCTAGCTAGCTAGCTAGCTAGCTAGCTATATAGATAGATAGATAGATAGCTTGCTAGCTAGCTAGCTAGCTATCTAGCTAGCTAGCTAGCTAGATAGATAGATAGATAGATAGACAGCTAGATAGCTCATTCACGCATTCAGATTGAGAGCAAACTAACATGGCCTATCGCAGCCGTCTTCAGGCAGTAGGCGGGGGACACCCTGAACCGGTTGCCAGCCAAGCGCAGTATAGTGGACATTTAGTTTTTTTGCCCAATTCTTCAGACAACGAGGTTCTTTTCGAACTCGACTAGTTTATGATCTGCTGTCGTCATCGGTGGCCAGGGTTCCCACGGGTCCTTAAAGTTCCATAAAAATCCATTAAAAAAAGAAGTTGTCAAAATGATGTTCTTAATTGTCCTTCATTTTCAGGGAAAACTTCTAAAATCAATCAAAATCCTTAAAATTGTAGTTTTATTCAAAAATAAATGGAAGTTTTATATTTTCTAAATTTAAATTTTCTGATTGTACTTTATTTGTGAATGAATTCAAGTTTATTTTTTCATTTTCCTACCTGTAATACAGGTGAGTGGAGAAAAAGTCCTTAAAAATGGTTAAATTGGCCCTCAAAAGTCCTTAAAGGGCCTTAAAAATGGTTAAATTAGCCCTCAAAAGTCCTCAAAAGGTCCATCAATAAAAAGCAAGTGGAAGAGTGGGAACCCTGGTGGCTTGAAAAGGTCTCTTGATCTTCCAATGAAATGAACATTGTCCCGTCGTCTGAAGAAATGGGAAAAAAAGTCCACTTTTGAACTGCTCCGTCGTGCGTCAAAGTGTTTGAAAATGTTAAACACGTACAGAATTGGACACTTTTCTGCCGGTGACGATTATTTCACAGTTTTTTATTATTGTTTTTTTTTTGGTTTTGATTTTTTTTTCATCATATTTGATTTGAGGCCGGAGCAAGTGACACGCAATTGGACATTTGTTGTGGCAAAAAAAAAAAAAACACGTCACGCGCGTGCGTGCAGTTGACTTTGGGTCGCTCACCTCATCCGATGTCACCGTCTCGTCAAATTCAAGCGGCGGCGTTGACGGCGTTGCCCCTGAGCGACACTCAAAAGCCGCCGCGTCGCCCTCTGGCATTTCCTTCCTCCGCGCTTAACAAAGCACTACGACGTGCGGCTTTTAGCCTATAGAAAAAAAAGAGAAAAAACACATTGCGATTTAATGCGGCAGCTTTATTAATAGCAGTGCGGATTTCAAAGTTGCTTCTCTCGCCTGAAAAGACACAGCGGCTCACCGCCAAGCTTAGCGTTGCCGCTTTGCGTCATAAAAGCCGAGGGCTTTCGGGCTCGGCCGCGACTGCGGGTTGATTTGAATGCGCTGCGTCCGCAGCGATTGGATGCAGATGGACCGTCTCTCTTCGCGTTCGCAGACACAAATATTTCATCACTCGGGAATGATCACTTGGATTGGAGCTTCCTTTCAAAAGGGAGCTCACGGCCTCTTCGGAGCCGAGACACAAAACCGCATCTCCCGTACAAACACCCTTCAGTGTTCTTACCGACCTCAAACGATGCGTCGGCGAGTACGTCGCTCCCAAAAAACTTTTAAAAAAATGCTTTGTCATTTTTCACAGCCGGGCTGTAAGTACAGTGAAACTCCTCTAGAACAAAACCTACATGGGCGAAAATACCCTCTAATGTGAAAAAATCTTCATGCATGAACACCATTCCCATTCTCCTGCTCCCCCATACGACGAAAAAAAACCCTGTTGCGTTATACGAAATCATTGCTGATCGTCAATTTCACAATTTCTTTCCGTTTTTTTGTGTGTCAAATAAGTGTGTGCTCATACAGTGAAACTCCTCTACAACGAAATCTACATGGGTGAAAATACCCCCTGGTGTGAAAAAAATCTTCATGCATTAACACCATGCCCACTTTCCTGTTTCAAATTTGCTACAGTTGAAAAACCCCCTGTTGTGAAAAATCTCTTGCTGCAAACATGATTTCGTTGTAGAGGAGTTTCACTGTAGTTATGCACTATTGGAATAAAAATAGAGTACACATACGTTTGTGTTTGTGTGTGTGTGTGTGTGTGTGTGTGTGTGTGTGTGTGTGTGTGTGTGTGTGTGTACTTACATCTGAAATCAAATTTGCTACCGTGAGAAAGCCCCTGTTGTGAAAAATCTCTTGCTGCAAACATGATTTCGTTGTAGAGGAATTTCACTGTATTGTGCTATTATTGGTCGACGTGTGTTGCTCCACCGTTTGTGTTCATCTAAAACCGCGATGATGGATGCTAACCGTGAGCATGACATTTTTCACAGTTTGCTAGTGTTCAGCAAGGCAGGCTTTGCCCCCCCCCCCCCCAGGCTTTCCCCCCCCCCCCTCGTTTTAAATACAGCCATTGTCGTCATTGCCTTTGCTCGCTGTTTCCTTTGACAGCCAAGTTCAAGCGTGAGGGGCACGACGGACCCATATCAATTGGATCGCCGTCGCGGTATCGATTTGTGAACAAACATGTCCATAAATGTCCATCCTTGAATGCGCAGAAGGTGTAAATATGTCCGCTTTGAAGGGCCAAATTGTTGCAGCGAGCTTCACACGGAAGAATGCACGCGGGATGTTGGGGGCTGCCTCTTCCCTCCCTCCCGCCCCGCGGATGAAGAATTAGCGGAACAAGGACCTCCGCCGGCTGCCTGTCATTAGAACGGTGTCAGATGAGCCTCGTTGAGGATGGGGGGGAGGGAGGGGCCGGCGTCGTTAAAGGGAGCGCGGGGACTTATCTGCTCAGCTGTAAAATGATTTTCTGTCTCTTGAAGAAGTAGCACGAGCGGGGGGTGGGGGGGGGCGTGCGTGGGAGGGGGCATATCAGGGACTGTTCGAGTAATTAAGATATGGGCTCACATCACACGAGGGCTTTGCACACGGGAGACCATCAGATAAGACTCGACGTGAAAGAGTTTGCAAGGAACAAGTGGGACTTTGATTCATGACAAAACTCTCGGCGGAGGCTCGGCCCCCCCTGCGGAGTCGAAGGCGGCGACCCCCGACATCTCACCGTTATCTGCAATAGGCGGGTTATCGCCTAATTCTCAGCAACTCACTGATTTCAATCCAAAGATCAAGCCGGTGCTGTAAGAAGGCCCCGCCCCGGTGTTAGCTTAGCAGCGAGCTAATGCACTTGATCAGGAAGATGCTATTCCAGTTGGATTGTTTTTTTGGGGTTTTTTTTTTGTTACTGTCCGTCCAGGGTCATATATTGGCTGGCAACTGTTGCCAGGCAACCGCCAAAGACCTCAGGAAGGTGGCGCTCCCGGTACAGCCGTGTGAAGTCATTTTTTTTTTCCTTTCTGCTTTGCCAATGCTTTGTATCTATGTGAAGTTCTCTTTTTGACAGACGCGCGGGGGGGGGGGGGGGCGGCTATGAGGCATGACGCGGCCTACGAGGACAAGTCAGGTTCTTCGGCAGGGGGATCATGAAGACGATTGTCGGGGATGTTCATTAAAACCCTCATGCAGTATTTTGAAGCGGCTGCATCGGCAACCTCACTTTTCAACTTTCAACCCCTCAAAATGTTCACGCCCATGCAGGTGGAGTTATTTGTCAGTTTTGTCGTGGTGTCCATCGATGCCAAAGCCTTCCAATTTTGGGATTATTACCATTTGGTCTGCTCAGCGCCACAGGAAGCGTCACTTCCTCGTTAAGGAAAGTGGGAGGAGTCAAGTGGTGCATTCCTGTTTGTTCGACACTTTGTGCAGTTTTCGTCCAGTCCCTTTCAGATGTCAAAACCAAAATTGTTCGGGAGTTATTTGGTGGTGTCCATTTGTCGTCCAAAATCGGAAGCCAATTTTGGGCTAATTACTGCGGGGGTTAAGAACACGCCGGGGACTTTCCCGGTCTGGAAGCTCGCCTGGCGTGCAACCCAAAGCTCCTCTTGGCGCCGCTGGCATGTCACGCTCACGTTTTGCATCGTGTGATGTTGACCATTTGGAGCTCGTTTTCCATCCTGTGTGCAAGTGTGTGTGCCTTTTGGGTGCGTGCACAATGCGCCGCTTTCAAGTGTGTGTGCATTTTTGGTGGCCTGCCTTGTGAGTGAGCACACGAAGCACACTTAAGGACCCTGTTTACAAATTGCATGCGGTTACACAATCTAATCCCAAAAGACTTTCAATGATAGCCGTCGATCATGTCAACAAACACAATTTGGCGGGCCGGCCCGGCAGATTATGTCACGGTTTGGAAACCGCTGGGAAAGGTAGACAGATAGATAGATAGCAACAAAAAAAAATACAGACCTACTGCAGCCGTGCTTTTGGATGGCGCAGGCTAAGCGGCGTATTTGGTACAGTGAAACTCCTCTAGAACGAAACCTACATGGGCAAAAAAATACCCCCTAGTGTGAAAAAATCTTCATGCATTAACACCATTCCCATTCTCCTGCCCCCCATACGATGAAAAAAAAAACCCCTGTTGCGTTAGACGAAATCTTTTTCTTTGCTCTTGCCTCGTGACGAGATTCCCTACAACAAAGTCTAATCCAACAGCGACCTCTACTGCTTCGTTCGGAAACGGCAACAGCAACCACCACCCTGGTTTACACCTGCGCAGTCGTCCGGGAAGTATTTGTTCTGAACGTTGCATTGCTAAAATGGCTACAAAACGCACCTTTGGATGTCAAGCAGCTAAGACAAGAAGCGCTCTGACGCTGGAAGAGAAGGCGTAAAAGTGAGCAAAATGAAAGACGGAGGAAGCAAAATAAAAGACATTCTCCAAGAAATGGATGGAAGTCAAAGTGAATGCTGATCGTCAATTGCGCCATTTCTTTCCCTTTTTTTCTTTCTACACCCACGATATGAAGTGTCAAACAAGTCTGTGCTCATACTTATGCACTATTGGAATAAAAATAAAGAGGACACATACGTTTGTGTGTCTGTGTGTGTGTGTGTGTGTGTACGTCTGAGATCAAATTTGCTACAGTGAAAAACCCCCTGTTGTGAAAAACATGATTTCCTTGTAGAGGAGTTTCACTGTATAAAAGCCCATTTTTCCCTTTTTGAAATCAACATTTGGGGTTTGCTCCATCGCCATAAAACCCAACGAGCAGACCAGCGAATACGTTTTTTAACGCCGATTGCCCGAGATGACGCCAATTTGACACGACTCGGCAGAATTGCGCGCCGGCTGCTTTTCTCCAAAATAGTGTCGATGTCTCACATACGCTACCAACTGCGGGTGATCATTCTGCATTGACTGGAGTTAACCCTCATGCAGTATTTTGAAGCGGCCGCATGAAGGGTATGACGTCCCAAAAATGTCCCTCTTCCAATGTGCAACAACTTTTTTCACTTTTCAGTTTTTTTCCACTTTCAACCCCTCAAAATGTTCAGTGGGAATTGGTCAAGACATCGATAGACATCCTATGCAAAATTTCAGCTTCCTGGAGTTATTTGTCACTGTTTTGTCTGTGGTGTCCATTTGGAAATGTCCAATTTTGGGATCATTACTGCATGGGGGTTAAAAAAAAAAAAAATGGATTCATGCTTCACTGAAAATCGCAGCCAAATGCCAAGATGACTTGTTCCACCTTGTTCAGGACGCGCGCAAGGACGACAAAGCGTCAATCCAGGAGGCGCAAAGGCAATTCGTTGACCGGTCGCAGGCAATCATGTGAAATGACCTCGGAAGCTACCGCTGACTTGTCAACCTCCGGCAGGAGGATCGCCATCCTCGGTGGAGTTTTTTGCGGAGCGTGTCGGTCTCCTCGAGTCGGCACGACAACCAAAAATGGCTTTGTGTGTCGAGCCCGCGACCTCCTGCTCGAATCCACAACACAAAAAGCGTCTTTCGTACGAGAGCGCTACGACATTCGTCTTGTCTCCTCACGCTTCATTTAGATTGAAGGTTTTCTTTTCGGACGTGTCTTAGAAACAGCTGACCGGGTGGGCAGCAAAGCTTCCAAATAAGGCCAATACCCCAAACGGGCCATCGGCAAAAGAAAACCGCAAGCCGAACGAAAGCGGCAATGGGAAAAAAAAAGCAAGAAAAAACGACCCGCTCGGCCGTTTTTTACGACGGCTCCCCAGGAAGTAACGACGGCTCCGAAGAAAGCGACAGCCGGATCTGTCAGCCAGCTCAGAGTTTTCTGGAAAAAAAAAAAAGAAGAAACCTTCGCCCTCCATCTTTCATACTAAGCGACGAATAAAACGCCAGCACGCCACTGAGACAGAAAAGAGATCTTGCTTTTGCGACCTGGCTTGCTTTCCGCGAGAAGAGTGCCAGGCTGGCAGCCGGCCCGGCCGGCCGGCCGATTGGGCCGCTCGCGTTTGCTGCCATTTGGCAACCGCTGGAATATTTTCGACGCCCCCCCCCCCGATGAATACATGGCCCCCCGAGCCTACAAGCGACACTCCTGTGCATTCATCCTCAAACAAAAAAAAAAACCGAGCCACCGCCAAACTGGGCTCAGCGCCAGAAGCGACCAACGGCAATAAATAAGCCGGAGGGCCACAGGTCTGACGGATGCAACGGCCAACGTGTCGGAATCCACCCGAGCCAATGTGTGCCATCTTGCCCTTGAGCAAGGACCCCAAAGCCCTTTCAGCATTCATTCCACGGCCTTCGTACCTGCCGGCCGAGGCGCCAGAAATGAGTTTGGATACTCTTTGTTCTCTCTAACTCCAATTCAGCGCACGCGTACGACAGGCGCCCCACCACCAGCATGACCTTAGCATGGATAGAGAAGATAAAAATAAATGCGAGATCCAGTCGGGCGCTGTCCTTGGTGCTGAAGCCGCACAGGAAAAAAAGAGAAGAAGAAAAAAACCGCGGAGGGCCTGGGCTTTTTGAATACAGTCAAACCTGGGTTTTCGTCCATAATCTGTTCCAGAAGGCTGTTCGAAAACCGAAATAGTTCCAAAACCGAAACCGCGCTCTTTTGAAAATCAAAATGTTTCCTGAACACGTCTGCTCACAATGGAAAGCAACACGAGGAAGCGTCACTTCCTCGTGTAAGGAAGGCGAGAGGAGTCAAATGGTGCATTCAAGTGCGCTCAGTTTGTTCCAGAACCCAAATTTGTTCGTCATCCGAGGCATGAAAAAAATCAAAATTTTTGGTCGAAAACAAAATTGGTCGAGACCGGAGATGTTCGAAAACCGAGGTTTGACTGTACAAAGTGATCCAGGTGTTTGAAAGTGGCAACTAATGACACAATGACCAACAGGTGTGCAGCTGCAGGCGCAGGCCTACAGTGCCACCTGTTGGTCACTAAAAGAACCATGACATGAGATCTCAAATGGCTTTGTGCGCTGCGTTCCACACCAGCCACGACATTCGAGGCTTATACAGTCAAACCTCGGTTTTGGAACGTCTCGGTTCTCGTACAATTCGGTTTTCGAACAAAAATGTTGAGTTTTTTTATGCCTCGGATGACAAACAAATTTCGGTTCTCGAACTAACTGAGCGCACTTGAATGCGTCACTTCACTCCTCTCGGCTTCGCTTCCTGTGTAGCGTCCATAGTGAGCAGACGTGTTTGTATTGTTCAATAAAGATTGTTTTTTTTGTTTAAAGCAGATGCGTTTGGTGAGAACTACATCATATCGGGCTGTTATTTTTGCATCGTGTATCAGCCCCTAATCAAGTGCTAAACCTGGTGAAGAAAAGAGGAAAATAGTGCACAAAACTATAGAATTTTAAGAAAGATTTGATCGCGAAATATGAGTCGGGTGTGGTGTGTCTGAGTTGGCGAAGGAGTTCGGGATAGGTGCACGCCCCACCACAGATAGAGAGAGAGAGATGTTCCTTCAATTTTTATGTTACTATGTTCATGTTCAAAATTGATGAAAATAAAAAATATGGCAGTCAGTATTTGACCCATTACATGTGTACAGTTTACGGTGTGAAATTGTAAAAAAAAAGTGGTTTAACAAAGGTTTTTTTCTTGACTTGGAACGGATTAAAACTTTTTACATTGATTCCAATGGGAAACATGGTTTCGGTTTTCAAACAATTCGGTTTTCGAACAGTCTTCTGGAACGGATTAAGTACATGAGCGTTTTGGAGGCAAAACAACGACTTACAAAGCCCGTGCGACGCGCGCTGCGTCTCAAATCCCCGCCGGAGATGGCGCGCGCACCGTTACGGGATGCAGGAGACACTTTGTCGATTATGCTTATTTTGCGAAATGTCAGGGCTAGCGAGCGGCGCCGTCCCACCGCGCCGCTGACCTTTGTGAACCGCGTAAAAATCCGTTGGGCCGCATCGAAAGCGCGCCGCTCGCGAAACGCCATCGATCGCCGTCACTCGCGGCTAGCAATTCCAAACGCGGACTGAAAACATGAGGGAAGCAATATATGCGGCAAAAAAAATAAGGTTTGATGGACACTGTCACTCAAGTCTTGAACGAACGAGACATCAATCCGTCTCGCGATGCTTTCACCCTTTTTTGAAGCAACTGATATGTGAACACAATGGGCGTGAATTCTTTGTCCTCTGAGAAGACTGGCGGCTCGTTTTTGGGCTCGTTGACCCCCCCCCCTCCAAAAAAAAAAACCGGTTGCCCACTTCCCATTCTATTTCATGATGTCATCGCCGTCGTCTTGTTGCATTCGCAATATTTTGAGGGTCGTTCGCGGTGAAAAAAGTTTGATCGCTTTTGTCATGTTTCGGTTTGGGACCAACAGGTGGCACTGTAGGGCTCTCCCCCCCTGCAGTTGCACACCTGTTGTTTGTTATGTAATTACAGTGAAACTCCTCTAGAACGAAACCTACATGGGCGTAAATACCCTCTCATGTGAAAAAATCTTCATGCATTAACACCATTGCCATTCTCCATGTCAAGCAGCTAAGACACGTATACGTTTTTTGTGTGTGTTTACATCTGAGATCCAATTTGATACAGTGAAAAAACCCCTGTTGTGAAAAAGTCCTTGCTGCAAACATGATTTCGTTGTAGAGGAGTTTCACTGTATTGGACTAAAAATAAAGAGGACACATACGATTGTGTGTGCGTGTACACATACGTGTGTGTGTGTGAGTGTGTTTACATCTGAGATCAAATTTGCTACAGTGAAAAACCCCCTGTTGTGAATTTTCTTTTTGCTGCAAACATGATTTCGTTGTAGAGGAGTTTCACTGTAGCTGTATGAAAGGACTCCCACCTGCCCTCTCATTGTCAAGTCATTGTTTGTTGTACCCTTGTCGTGTTTGCTGCTGTCAGATTTGTTTCAGTCACGTTTTGGTCGCTGTTATGTTGTAGCTTCAGTCAGTGATTTTTTTTTTTGTTTGACTTTCGACTTTGTTTGCTTTGGATTTAGTTTTCTCGATGTTTTAATCCAATTTGTCAAGTACACCCTTGCTCCTTCTCTCTTGCCTGCTTTTTGGGGTCCTCGCAACGTGACAGCTTTGGAGGCTAGCGAAAGTGGAACGCGGGATGCCAGAGGAGGGGGGGGGGGGGGGCGCTCCAAAATGCCTCCAATGAAGCCAACAAAGGCTTGACGTCGCTTCGTGTCCGAAAAGTCACATTTTGTCCTCAGTTGAATGGGATGCTGGGAGCGGTTTTGGTGCGGTTTTGCGCCAGAGCCCCTGCGGAGGCTTTCGCCGATGCCGCCCCCTTTTGCAATGACAACGCGATGATGATGAGGTTCCCGTGGCTGGGAGGCAGCGGAGGAATTTCTGGACCACTCCCCCCTCGCCCCCCCCCCCTCTCTCTCTCTCCTCCTGTCGAACTCGCCGGTGAGAAAGCGAAGAGAAGAGAAGAGAAGGGGAGGGTGGTCTTGCAGTAGACAGCGAAGGAACGGGACTTTATCGAGGAGAAACTGCAACGAGGGGGGGGGGGGCTGGAGGGAGCCCCTCGCATGCTCGGAGAGGAAAGGAAGGAAGGAAAAAAAAAACCAGCGCGCTGAAGCAAACAGTCACTTGGCGCTGCAAAGAGGCTGCCGGCTGCTTTTGTTTAACTTGTTGATGCGACGTTAGCGCGTGTGCCTGCGCCTGCGCGTGTGTGTGTGCCTGTGGTGAGGATCGATGGGAGGCGATACGGCGAGTCGTCTCCTGCGAGGATCGGATTAAACTCCCCCTTAGGAGGCGACGCGAAGGTGAGCGAGGCGCCGCTCGTTGCTTTTTGCCATTTGTTTTATTCTTCGCCTTGCTAATCAGTTTGCCGCAAAGTGTGTATTGGCGTGTGTGTGTGTGTGTGTGTGTGTGTGTGTGTGTGTGTGTGTGTTTGCGCGCGCGTAGGGTCAGCATGGCAGCAGGCGTGGCGGCGTGGCTCCCGTTCGCCCGCGCGGCGGCCATCGGGTGGATGCCGGTGGCCAGCACCCCGATGCCGGCGCCCCCGCAGGACAGGCGCAAAGGAGCGGACGGCCTGCTCCTGCTCAACGTGAGCGGCACCCGCTTCCAGACGTGGCGGAGCACCCTGGAGCGCTACCCGGACACGCTGCTGGGCAGCAGCGAGAAGGACTTTTTCTTCCACCAGGAGAGCCGCGAGTACTTCTTCGACCGCGACCCGGACATCTTCCGCCACATCCTGAATTTCTACCGCACGGGTAAGCTGCACTACCCGCGCCAGGAGTGCATCTCGGCCTACGACGAGGAGCTGGCCTTCTTCGGCATCATCCCGGAGATCATCGGCGACTGCTGCTACGAGGAGTACAAGGACCGGCGGCGGGAGAACGCCGAGCGGCTGCAGGACGACGAGGAGATGGACGGCGGCATGGGCGGCGGCGGCGGCGGCACGGGGGGCGACGCGGCGCCGGCCGTCAAGCTAACGGCGCGGGAGTACCTGTGGCGCGCCTTTGAGAACCCGCACACCAGCACCCTGGCGCTGGTCTTCTACTACGTGACGGGCTTCTTCATCGCCGTCTCGGTCATGGCCAACGTGGTGGAGACGGTGCCCTGCGGCCAGGGGGCGGAGTCCTGCGGCGACCGCTACGCGCTGGCCTTCTTCTGCCTGGACACGGCCTGCGTGATGATCTTCACCGCCGAGTACCTGCTGCGCCTGGCGGCGGCGCCCAGCCGCTACAAGTTCGCCAAGAGCGTGATGAGCGTCATCGACGTGGTGGCCATCATGCCCTACTACATCGGCCTGGTCATGAGCGACAACGACCAGGTGAGCGGCGCCTTCGTCACGCTGCGCGTCTTCCGCGTCTTCCGGATCTTCAAGTTCTCCCGCCACTCGGCGGGCCTGCGCATCCTGGGCTACACGCTGAAGAGCTGCGCCTCCGAGCTGGGCTTCCTGCTCTTCTCGCTCACCATGGCCATCATCATCTTCGCCACCGTCATGTTCTACGCCGAGAAGGGCTCGGCCGCCAGCAAGTTCACCAGCATCCCCGCCGCCTTCTGGTACACCATCGTCACCATGACCACGCTCGGGTAGGTGGCCGCGCCGCGACTCCGCCTTCGCCCGCGGGGCCTCGCGCCGTCTGTTCGACAACGCGTCGACTTCACGGGCTTCGGTGGCGTGCCGGGTCCTCGACTTCACGCGTGCGGCCTTTCGTCATGCCCCGACCGCGTCTCTGGAAAAACCAAAGCCACGATTCCCACCGCAAACAATGTAAAAGCGATCAATCCGTTCCACGCGTCGGCTTCGCGGGCTTTGGTGGCGTGCCGAGTCCTCGACTTCACGCGTGCGTTCCAATCCGTTCCACGCCTCCCAAAATAGGAGCAGAAAAGATGTTCTCGCGAGAAATCGGACTGTTTCACGTCCACAAACCGAAATAAAAGATACATACGTTAGCACGGAACGTCAACTTTCCCTCAACCGACCGATATTTTAGTTGAAGCCAGGGCGAGCCGCGAGTCCCGCGACTGTCTCGGAGCGATTCGCTTTTTTTGCGCAATCGATTCCATTCACTCTGAAGGACTTTGGATGACAGGCAATTCTACTTTCAGAGGGCAGACATTGACCCAAGAAGCAATGCTGCAAACAGCCGAAACTTCTCGCGCTCAACGAGGAACTGCGGTCACGTTCAACCTGTGCGTTTGGGTTAGGGTTGTGTGTGTGTTTGTGTGTGTGTGTACTTACATCTGAGATCAAATTTGCTACAGTGAAAGACCCCCTGTTGTGAAAAGGTTCTTGCTGCAAACATGATTTCGTTGTAGAGGAGTTTCACTGTATTTGCTGCAAGATTCCGAAAGCACAGCATCCAAAAAAAAATAAATAAAAAAGCGGAAACGGGTTGATGACGCACCTTCTGCCATCTTGGCTTCTATCGCTGTGCCCGTCGCCAAACGTCGCTGGCAAAGACCGGCCCAACAAATCCCCTTTTGGCCCGGCGAAGTCACATTGGACCACTTCCACGCAGCGCGCTCCTCAGGCGCCACGCGCGGCAGTGCTGAACTGGCTCACCTTGACTTGAACGGTTTCCATCCACTCTGCCGATGACCTCCTTTTTGGTTAAGAATGCGCCATCTTGCGGCACACTTGCCGATGGACAGATGACATTTTTTCGCTTTCTTATATGCAATCCGGGATAGTGGAGGTCTGCCAATTTTTGTCATGACTGACTTCCTCACGAACTCTGCCTGGCAACAAGTGACCATGACCGGGAAAAAGAAGACAAGCAACCTGGTCCATATGAATTTGGACGGGTGGCGCTCACGTCACGACGGCCGTCGCCATCGTTCGGCACCGCTCGGCCTCTTGGGTGTCGCTGTTCCGACGGGCTGCCATCTGCTTCGACCACAACCCCCCCCGCCCCACCACCGCCTCCCCCCTTCTCTTTGTTTCTTTTACCTCGTGGAAACAATAAAGCGGCAGAACGCGGGCTTTGGCCGCCTGCAGCGGGATTGCCGCTTATACAGAAGGGGGAATAATAATAATGTGGGGAAAAAAAAAAGTGATCTCTAGTTGTGTCTAAAAATACCTGCAGCCTGCCTCCTCTGGGTTTGATGGCACACTTTTTTTTTTCCCTTCCCCAAAAAGGCAGAACAAACATTGCAAAACAAGCGGCGGTGTATGATGATTATCATCAGAGAGGAAATCAGGTTCAATTGATGCACCGGCAGATAACAGCAAGGAGGCCGTTTTGAGAGGATGCCGCCGGGCCTTAGATTCATTTTTCGGAAAAGAATCACCGGCCGGCGGAGTGGCCGATGTCTTCATCGCAAATGGTCTCATGAACGCGGCAGTCCCATTGTAACGTCTCACTTTTTGGGTAATGAGTGAAGGTGTGTGTGTTTGTGTGTGTGTCTGTGTGTGTCTGTGTGTGCACGTGTAGGCCTTTTTACTCAGTCCTCACTGAGCCACAAGTACAGGAATGTGTGTGTGTGTGCGTGTGTGTGTCTGTGTGTGCGTGTGTAGGCCTTTTTACTCAGTCCTCACTGTGCCACAAGTACAGGAATGTGTGTGTGTGTGTGCGTGTGTGTGTGTGCATGTGTCTGTGTGTGCGTGTGTAGGCCTTTTTACTCAGTCCTCACTGTGCCACAAGTACAGGAATGTGTGTGTGTGTGTGTGCGTGTGCGTGTCGGGAGCCGATTCGGACTGAATTCCGTCGCTCACCTTGTCAACCTGGAATGAAAGCGTGCATGATGTGGTTTTGGTTTTTGCCCCAAATGACTGTGGCAGCCTCCGGCCCCGCATTGAGCGGGTGACGTGGCTGAGCCAGCTGGCATATCCGCAGTGTGATGAAGAAGGAAGGCAGCCAGCCAGCAGCCGCGAGGACTCGTGCGAATTAGCCAACAACCTTGCGCATGGACACCAACCGCGCGCTTACGTATGTCGGCGTGATTCGCTCTGACGGGCTTTTCGCCCTCCGTCCGATCGCCGAGCCTTCGCGATGCCTTCCCGCCACGGAGGCTTCCCGCGCGCCTTCCGAGCCCCCCCCCCCCCCCTCCCCAGCACCGCCTCCCGCTGATGGCCCATTGATTGTGCTTAAGCAGACGTTGCGAGAGCAGGGGTTCCTGTTCGGAGGCACTTGGCAGGCGGCCCGGGTGGGAAAGGAGCGGCGGAGAATCAATGGCGCCGCGCAGCTGCGCGTGTCACGCGTGCCCATCGAGCGCCCGGACAACACTCTTATCCTGCTTATTTATTGGCCAGATGATGTGGCGCCGAGCCCATCCCGGCTTCTTTCTTCGCCTTCCCGGCTCAGTGGGGGAACAAAGCTCAAAACCGAGACCCGATAGATTGCAAAAGAGTTTGGTCATTCGGTGAGCGCATTTGAGGAGCGACCCTCAAATTTGTTCTTCATCTTGCCGGTTGCGGTCGAGCGAGTTGATTTTCTGCCCGCTATTTGGCAAAGTTTGTTTTTCCAGCCAACCTTCTGTGAAAAGCGGCTGCCGTTGCCGTGTCGCGGACGCTAGCCGAGGCATTCCCATGTTAGCCTAGCGTTTAGCATGGCTCTCGCCCCTTTGCCCTGACTTGTTGGCAATGTCGCATTTTTCGAGGCGATGAGAACTGACTCGATGGGAGCGACCGGGCGACGTGTTTAGCCCCAGAAGTAGGCCGTCGAAGCTCACGAGCCCGTTTGGAACGTGCAAATTTTTTGAAGGTGACGAATCGTTGCGTCCTACTTTGAAGTGCGAGCATGACTTTGAAAGACGGCAACGCCATCCTTGGCCCCCGTGGGAGAGTGGAATCAGATGTCTGCTTGTTTTTCTCGCGACGCTCCACGCCGCCCGGACGAATTAGGATTTAACCCCCCATGCAGTAATGATCCCAAAATTGGACATTTCGGCCTCTTTGGACGATTTTGGACTGTTGGACGAATGGACACCAAAAAAGTTGTTGCACATTGGAAGAGGGACATTTTTGGGACGAAATACCCTTCATGCAGCTGCTTAAAAATACTGCATGAGGGTTAAGGTGGAATGGAGCGCGGCTGCCGAGAGCATCTGTGAGGGAATCAAGCGCAACTCGCAAGGGGGTTGGAGTGGGCCGAACTGGCGCGCAAGCGCCTACGGAGCGACGGACGCGCACACGCGCTACGTTTTGGTCAGCGCCGCGTGCACACACGTTGCCCTCGCTCTCGACGCGCCTTTTATCAGCGGCCGCCTTCACAAGTGGCCGTCGCCTCTCGGGATGGGGCTATTATTGCTCTATTCTTTATTTCCCCCGCCAAGAATGACCGCTATCGCCGCATCTTAGTGAGGAGCCGAGACGTCTCCGTGTCTGTTTCCTGGAACGCTCGAGTGGCCGCAGGCGTGCCCGCCACAAGACATCCGATGAGCGCAAGCAAAATTGAAATCTGGCCAAAAATGCCAGAAAACGTGACATTTTGCTGAACGATGTCATGGCGCAATGTTTTTGTAACGGCGTGCTAGAATGGCTTCGTGGCACTTTGTCAAGTACAGAATTAGCCGAGGTTGGTTCTTGTTGTCGTTTTCCGGTCCCGCTCGGCGTTTCCGTCGGCTTCTTTTCGGACTCCGTCACAGAGGTGAAGGGAATTTTCTGGAAGGAGATTCGAGTTACCTGGAATGAAGGCGCAGCTGCCCTGTGAGAAAAGACAAAAGCTCGATTCCATTGTTGACGGAAAGCATTTTCCCAGGGCGGGGGGGTTCGGCTTCCATTCAATCTAACGGGCCGAGAAAAAGGCCCCGGCGGGCCGATGATAGATTGCCTCTTTCCGTGACCGACCGCCTCCCGTCTCGGCCGCCGAGCCCCTAAAAGATACGAGATTGAAAGACCGGCGGAGGGGCGGCTCAAATAATGCGCAAATGATAAATTCCCGGTGTAAAAAAATGGCGGCGCGCGCCACATTGACATGCTCAGCATTGACGCAGAGGATGGAAATGGCCATTAGTATGCAGACCCGCGTCGTGCCTCCTCATCACTTTGGTGGGAGGCGACAATCGGTGCTGTTGTCAAGTCAGCATTGAGATAAAGACGTGCCCCCCCCCCCCCCCCCCCAAAAAATCGATTCATACAAGACTGGCTAATTCATGAGTGGGAAAACCTGCTGATTGAATGTCATCATCACAAGAGACGACTTGAAAGGGCCCAAACATCTCAGAGCAGGGTTTGGGTTTTGGGGTTTTTTTTTCTGGCTCAACTGGAGGCAGAGGCGGTACCGTCCTGAGCGTGCGCTGCGGCGTCTTCTGTCAATTCAGAGGACTCGCTTTCTTGGACAGGAAAAGCACTTTAAGTTCAGAGTTCTCGTAAGAATCTGTCCATTAGCCTTCGTTGATTCAAACTTGCATCACAAAGGCTTGACTTGAAGCGAGCTAGCAAAGCTAGCAAAGCTAACAGGGCTAACGTCGCCCGGCCACGCGTCAGAAGTGAGGCTCGTGTCCTTCTTTTTCTTCCGTCGGCGTCCGCAGAAGCATGACACCTCCTGTTTTGGAAGTCAAAAGGCTCAAGGCGCTTTGCTAGCCCACTAAAGTCAACCATGCTAAAAGGTGAGTGCGACGTCAAAGGTGGTGAAATCCGATGGCATCGCTTGAGCCCTTTCTCGACCTCGGAACCGATGCGATGAGATTTGTTGACAAGACGTCGTCATTCCCACATTTATCGTGCGTGGTGTGTTGCGGGGGCGCAGCTCGGCGAAGGAGCACGTGAGCCGTCGTCTTCGGGTCTTTCCTGCGCGCCGCCGTCGATATAGCGCCTCCGTAGCGCCTCCGTAGCGGCGCAACGTTGCAACTGCCGATAAAATACCGAGCTGCGGCAGAGGGACGTCAATCCCTCAATCGGCGCGGCTGGAGCTCGGCGTTGTGTTGAGCCATATCGATCGGTCGGGCTGGGCGTGGCGTGGCGCAAAATTAGCAGGAGGCTAACGTGGGAAAAAAAACCCTGTCGGACGACGCGGCGATCTAGTGACTAGACACCTAAGCGTTTTTTTTGGCCAATTTCGATGGACTGTGCCACTTCTCGGGTGCCTTTGCCGTTTCCGTCGAAGACTTGAGCGCAAGGTCGGCAAAGTCATTAGCAGCGTGCAAGGAGAGGGACTCAATTATCGAAATAACAGTGAAATGAATGTGTAAGAAACCCCCCCCCCCCCCCCCGTGGTCACATAATCACTGCGCAAATAGTCGCTCGAATAAATGGTGGCATTAAACACGGGCAAGTCAGCAGCCTGCCACTTGTTACTCAAATGGAACGGCGCCGCTAATGAGCGCGCGAGCCGCGGCCGCCACGGCCCGCCGCGGCTTTTGGAAGCCGCGCAACGGCCGCCTGGTCATTACGATGAGCGTTATTACCGCGAGCGCCGTCATCGTGGCTGCCGGATTCGAGCGGTCGCCGACGGCAAACGATGAGCTAGCATTTAAGAGGCCGCGCCTCTCGAAAACCTTTTGAAGAGCCGTTTTGCAGCACAGACGCAGGGAGCCAGAAGGTGCCGGGGTGGGTGGGTGGGTGGGGGCGGGGTGGAGAGGCCCCCCCCCGTCATGACTGCCCTCTGGCGCGTGGGACAGCAGAGCAAACACAAAACAGCGAGCGCCCGCCGTACCGTCGTCGTCGCTATTAGGCCATCGTTTTGTTTTTTTGGGCTCGTTTGTTTGTTTGGACATCCGCGGGCGAGTCGTCATTTGTGTTGAGTTGTGCGCCTTGCGTACTGAAAGAGATGCGGCGTCAGTGAGAGCAAGAGGACCGCGCTCTTCTCGAGTAGCTTCAATTCCATTCCAAAATGAAAAAAACAGAGACTAGTTTCAAGCTCCCCTGCGCTAATGAGCAATTAGCAACATCCTTCATACTTTTCAGTGTTTTGGATCATAGCCCCGCCCCCTTTTTTTGCACGGCTCGGATCGCAGAGACACGCGTGCTTTGATTTGGCGTGTTCTACAGGGTTTCGCCTCCGTCGGGCGGCTCTGGAACCTGATAAACGGGCTGGAAGTTGAAAGTTGAAGGGCAGCTTTTAGCAGGCCAGCAGCGCTTTGAGCGTCCTTGGCTCTTAATCACACAAAAAAAACCTCAGTGTGGGGCCAACAATTGAGATCCTCCCACGGACGTGGCGCCACCGCATAGAGCAAACTGTAACCCAGACTATTTAATTATTTTATTGGTAGTTACTGTTAGCGATGTTTATTAGCGATACCGATGTTTCCGACTGACCTTGAACGCAACGCAACGCAGCGCTAGGAGCGATGACACTTGTTCGCGAAGGAGACAGAACTTTCTAGCACTCTCCCATACCGGTCAAAAGCAAAACTGCTCTGGATAAATGAAAGCTGATCCTTGAACTTCTACCTGTGCGAGGTAGTAGATCGAATCCTGTGCCAATCTTTTTTTTTTTTGCCAAGACGAGAGTAGTTTTTGAGAGGAGATAACGTTCCTGGTGAGTGTTTTCAGTTGAATATGTACTGTTAGCATTGCTAGCATTCGACCGAGCTGGCCGCCGTGACCCTCGATTTCTTGGTATCATCTTCGCCGCAGGTTCCATCGCTTGTTCTCTTTGCGAGCGCGCCGTGCCAATGGAAAGGGAGACGATCTGCCCCCCCCCCCCCGCCCCCCGCCCTCTCCCATTTGAGTTTGGACAGAAAGCGCTCGCTCCCGTCCGCCCGGCGGCGAGGTCCCGCTGCGAAGAAGGATGTCAGCCTGTCGCCCTGACGCACGGCAGCTGTTTCCCCGCGCCGGGCCGGCCGCTATAAATAGCCGCTTGCATCACCTCGTGTCGGCCGCTTGGCCGAGCGGAGACAAAAACGGGGCGCCTGCGCCGCTCGGGGGCCATATTTCTCCCCTCCGCTCATTTCCGTCGCAGGTGTGTGTCGGCGTCACCGTCGCAGCGCCGGCGCTTCCCTCCTTTGACCGTCTCCTCGTGTCCACGCCGGATGAGCGGTTGTCCTCCGCTTGCGTTATTTCCGACACCCGCCGCTGATCTCCTACGAGCGATTTCAGAAACCAGCGTGATGAATCTTGTCCTAATATTCGGCCGTCCATCATGGCGTGACGCCGAGTGCCAGACACTTGAAGGGTATTACGTCCCAAAAATGTCCCTCTTCCAATGTGCAACAACTTTTTTCACTTTTCATTTTTTTTCACTTTCAACCCCTCAAAATGTTCAGTGGGAATTGGCCAAGACATTGATATTCATCCGATGCAAAATTTCAGCTTCGTGGAGTTATTTGTCACTGTTTTCGTCCAACAGTCCAAAATCGTCCAAAATGTCCGAAATGTCCAATTTTGGGATCATTACTGCATGGGGGTTAAAAAATGTATTTTACTCGAAAATCAATGGAAAATCAATCTTTGGACGATTTTGGACTGTTGGACATTTGTCCAAAATCGTCCAAAGTGTCCGAAATGTCCAATTTTGGGATAATCACTGCATGGGGGTGAAGGGAGCGGCGGTTTTTTCCAAAGGGTCGTCGGAGGCAGCTTCGGCAGGGAACGGGCCGCCCGGATGAACGGCGAGCCTCCGAGCGGAACTCTCGCCGGCACATGCGAGCGTCGGATGGGATGCTTTGGCAACAGAATCCCCCCGCAAGACTATTTGTGGACCCCGACAGATGGAAGAGTCCAATTAGAAGGAAGTGAAAGCAGGAACGGCGGCCGCGCGATGGGACCGGTTTCTGCCTCTCCCTGACGACTGCCGTCGAGTCTGGGAGACGAGGGCCGAGACCAACATTGCTTGTCTCTTGCAAGAGAAAACAGTCAATGACAAAGCGGCAAAGCGGCAAAGCGGAAATTTGGCATTTGGCGAAGCTTCAAAACGCTTCGGCGTTGGATTTCAGACGGCTCCCTCCAACTTCACATCTGCAGTCTGGTGTATAAATATCTCCTTCTGCTGTCGGAGTCTTCAAGGGCAGACGTCCCACAACGCAATTGCCTCGCTATCAGCCAAGACTCGCCCCCCCCCCCAAAAAAAAAGAAAAAAAGGAGAAGAAATGAACGTGTGCTTAAATATAGCAAGCGCCCACGGGAGAGTGGGCGGGTGGCGTGGAGGGGGGGGGGGGGGGGGGAGCTGTCGTGTGATTAAAATGAAGAACCTTCATTTCAGTCCCGATGCTTTGCGCTGGATTCCCGTGTTCCTTCGCAGGCCAATGCGGCGCCTTTCTCGGGCGGGCGTCAACGTCGTTATTCCTCTGCGGCGGTTCGGAAATCGTGGGACTCGTGTCATTCAGGGCGCACGCGTCACGTCCTCCTTTGTGGCCCCCCCCCGCCCCCCCGGGTCAGCTTCAGCCACCAAAGTGGCAAAGGCAGACGGCGAGGGCCGCCGCCCCACGCACCGAAACCAATTTTCATCCCCCCCGCAAATGCCCTTTCGCTCGGGCCGTGTTGCCGTGGCGCCCGAGGCCTCCGGTCATACTTTCCTATTTTGATGCCGTGTTTTGATTTGACAGGAGACAGAATTTGGAATTTTGTCGACGAACTGGGCCACATCGATAAAATTTGGATCCCGGTCCCAGCCGTTCATTTTACAATTCAACCAAAGGATGCGCAGAACAGGAACCGCCTTACATCTAACAAAGGTCACACCAAGACTTCCCCTCCTCCCCCCCCCCCCCCCCGGCATAGTTTCTTGTTTCTCAAGTGTCAGCAGGCGTCCTCTGAACGGCTAAAGGAAAAATGTCAAGCCGCTCTCTCCCGACATGATAACGGAGAACAGGGGAGGAAAAGAAAGCTTCTTTGCCCCCCTCCCGTCCCCCCATCACTTTCTCTTAAGCAGATCTCCCAAATGAGAGAGGCTGCATGCTAATGCGATAACCAGCCGCCCGGTTGCGCGGGAGCCGAGGGTTTAAGCCGCCATTCGCCGGGCTGAGGGAAGATACGTTTGATATGCGAGCGAGGCGGAGGCGGAGCCCAGGCGCCGCATACACGAACGCTCCGTTCCCTTTGACTTTGTTGCGCTTTCCTCGCCGGGCACTTTTGACGACATTCCACTTGCGGATTTTCATCTCTTGATTTGCGCCTCTTGCCGCAGCCTGTTACGGCGGCGATCGAACATAAACACGGCGAGACTGAATCGACAGCGCCGCTGTTGGCAACAGCTAAGTTGCGCTAGCTCATCTAGCGCAACGCCATTTTGCCCGACCGGCGTCGAGACGCAACGGATCGGCATTCAATTCCTCGCGACAGACGGGGTTCTCATTGGCCAGTTCATTCGAGCCGTCCGTCCTCACGAATGCGACGGGTGAAAACGGAGGACATCGGGTCCGCCGTGGCTGCGCATTCCGGTGGAGGCGCTTGGCAAGAAGACCGAAAATAGAGGACGACCGGGGTGTTGTTGAGTTTGTCTGTGACACTCCGACTTTAACATCACCGTCACCGGTGAGCTCTTTCCTGCGGTGTTCCTCAAGGGTCAATCTTAGGGCCCCGTCCTTTTTGCCCTCAAAAATGCTTCCTTTTCGGAGATGTCCTCAGCAAATGTGAAGGTGCCGTACTCAATGTCGAGTCTATCTCATAGTGGACTAGAAATAGTCATTCGAGACGCTCACTCACGTGGCTTTTGTTTTTGCCGCTCCATGTGGACGGGGGATCATTTTTACAACTTTTCCGGGAGATGCGAACAAGCTATCGTTTGCAGCGTCGCTTGGGTTCCGCTGCGGCACCAAGCGGCCGGCCCGTTCTCCGACTCCCCTCTGCTATCTCCGCTCTGCTATCTGCCTTATTATGTTGCGTAGCGTCTGCCAGCCTTCCCTTCGCTCCCTTATCACCTGCGGTGAAAATCTAGCAGGCTAATCCCAGCACCCGTAGGCCCCCCCCCCCCCCCCCACCTCTCCCCATCCTCCGTCACGGTATCTATAGCATCAGAGCAGAGTCCTATCAGCCCACACACTCCTAATCCCATCAGTCTTTGGTGTCCAAACACGGGGGAGGAAGCAGTTTTGGCTGCCGCGCTCCCGGGTTGTGGCCTTGCAGAATGAGCTGCGCGTGTCGAGGATTGGGTTCAGCGCTTGCCATTTTTTTTGGCGTGGATGGCAGTGCGCAAAGTGAACGGGCTGTCTCCGTGGCGTTCATATCATCATCGTTATTATTATTATGATTATTTTTTGGAGCATGTCACAGTCAGTTTTCGGATAGAGGTGGATAAACACACATCGCTGCGCTTCATATTTAATACCCCCATGCAGTAATTATCCCAAAATTGGACATTTCGGACACAGCTGAAATTTTGCATCGGATGTCTATCGATGTCTTGGCCAATTCCCACTGAACATTGTGAGGGGTTGAAAGTGAAAAGAGTTGTTGCACATTGGAAGAGGGACATTTTTGGGACGTCATACCCTTCATGCAGCCGCTTAAAAATACTGCATGAGGGTTAATAGCCGCCCCCCCTGCAAAAAAAAAAAAAAGCCGATTTACATTTGTTTCATCAATAATCCAAACGTATCATCCACCCGAGCGGGTCTGCTTTTGTTCAGCGAGGACTCGGCCTGGTTTCTCTGGAAATGGCAGCAAATCTCCGTTTGCTGCATTTTTTTTATTTTTTTATTTTTTCCCCCCGCATCGAACAACAACAACACGGTCACGTGAGGCCAATTCACTCTTGTTTTGTACAAGCTAAATGTTTGATGAACATTTTTGGATGCGCCGCCACCCGCTTGAAGGCCGCTCCGCGGCACTCGCTAAAGTCTACAAAGCGCACATCTCATTTCGCTTCATGGTAGTTTGTGACGTGCGGGGCGGTGCGATCCATTTTCTTTTGCCATCCGGAGCTGTACCAGCATGATGGAGTTCAGCGGGAAAATTACCTTCGCCCCCCACCCCCCCTACACCCCTTCTTCTTTTTTGCTCCATCTATTATTTAGCTGTCAGCAAGGATGAAGATGGCGCTCCTCCAGAAGGTGCAGAGAAGCGCCTCGCTCCATTTTAGCTCCTCGTCATGACTCGGATTAACCCCCATGCAGTAATGATCCCAAAATTGGACATTTCGGCCACTTTGGACGATTTTGGACTGTTGGACGAATGGACACCACAGACAAAACAGTGAGAAATAACTCCACCAAGCTGAAATGTTGCATAGGATGTCTATCGATGTCTTGGCCAATTCCCACTGAACATTTTGAGTGGCTGAAAGTGAAAAAAAATGAAAAGTGAAAAGAGTTGTTGCACATTGGAAGAGGGACATTTTTGGGACGTCATACCCTTCATGCAGCCGCTTCAAAATACTGCATGAGGGTTAAAAAGAAAAGCAGCCTCTCTCAATTGGTCAACGTCAAGCTTCATCCATGTGTGCGTCGTGTCGTAAAGATCGGGACGTTTTAAGCCCGCCGGGGGGGCCATCGCATGACCTTGCCGCCATTGAGCCCAAGCCACTTTGACCTTCGAGTGAGCGCGAACAGCGCGTGCGCGACCAGCGGCGCGCAACTTGACGACCTCGACAAATTGATCTCGGCGACGCTTGTTTGCGGCCGTGGCGTGCAGTCAGGGGAGGCCGGTGAGGCTGTGCCTCCACCTGTCATCACAAGTATTCATATTTGTCCGCTCGATGATGATTTTGGTGTCGTTCTTCATCTATTTGGACCATTTTATAGTAAAATTCACGACAAGCTGTCATTTCTCGCACCGAAAATGGAGGATTTCATTTCACATCACTGTGAAGGACGTGCAGTGATGATTTGCCTGAGATTCTAGCTAGCTAGATAGATGGCTAGCTAGCTAGATAGCCAGATAGCTAGATAGATAGATAGCCAGCCAGATAGCTAGCTAGCTATCTAGCTAGATAGCTAGATAGCTAGCTAGCTACCTAGCTAGCTAGCCGGGACGTTTCCTTCGTGTCGCTTCCTCGCCGATGCCAGTCTGAAAGCGTGAAGGACCAGTGGCGTGCAGTCAGGGGAGGCAGGTGAGGCTGTGCCTCCCCTGTCATCACAAGTATTCATATTTGTCCGCTCGATGATAATTTTGGGGGCGTTCTTCATCTATTTGGACCATTTTATCGTAAAAAAATCACTGTGCGATGCTACAAGCTGTCATTTCTCGCCCTGAAAATGGAGGATTTCATTTCAGTCAGTGCCTCATCAAAAAAAGCCAACCCTCACTGCACGTCACTGGTTTGCGGTCAGGCCGCGTGCACGGCGGATGACGTTGGACTGTTCAGCGCCAGTTTCCTTTTGCTCGTTGAGTTGCGGATGCTAAGCGGCGAATCATAGTGGAATGCGAAATGAAGCTCATCTCATGGGGAGTTGACTTTTGAACGTCTGGAGCGTGGCACGTTTACATCGGACGGCCCCCTTTACAGCCCGGCGACTTCAATAGCCCGTTAGATTTTGCTAATGAGATGAAGAGAAGAGCGGGCGGGCTCTCTTTTCCGCATTCTCCCCATTGGCTTTTATTGCATTTCTAAAAGCTGGGGGGGGGGGACTGCGTATGCCGTTATGCGTATAACGGCATTGGCCGTTAGCATACGCATACACACGTACCGATAACGGAGCCGAAAATGAGCCCGCTTCCTCTTTTCCCGGGGTCTACCCGTCCAAAGGAGGCAGACTTGAAATCGATTCAAGTTCAAAGGTCATCATCCAAATGTCTGGGAGGTCGAGCCGAGGCTCCTCTTTTTTGGGGAAATCCAAATCCGGCCGCCCAAGCCGACACGCATGAGCACATTTCCTCGTCACGACCAATGAGTGTAAATGATGACATCAACCCGATGGCGGACGCGGCGCGGCTGCGCGCCGCGAGCCGCTCTCGTGCCTTCCCGGAGAGCTTTGCCGCTTTGCGCGACTGAAACGTGATTGTGGTGCTATTCAGAGGTGTGTTTGTTCTAGATCATCGTTGTGGTTTTTTTTTTTGTTGTCGTCGTTTACAACCGGCGGCGTCCGCAGTGGCTGAAAAATTGAATTCCATCTGAAGTCCGAACGCAGAGACGAGAGATCCGCGCCGATCTCTGAAAGAAGGACTGAACAAGTGACGTCTCTGCGCAGTCTGAGAGTTAGCGCCCCTTTTTTTTTTTTTTTTTTCGTCTCCTCTCTGTCCTCTCGCTTCCCACGAACCAGATGGCAGTCAGATTTCAGACACAGGCTTCTGGAAGACAATCAAGCAACAAGATTGCTTTTTTTTTTTTAGGAAGGGGGGATTGCTTTCACTCCATGTCAAATTACAAGCCCTTTTTTTCCACTCACGCGTACACTCAAGTGTGTTTGGGTGGAGCCGGCAAACGCGCGGCGAGAAGAAAAAGCCAAAGCAAAACAAAGCAGGATGTTACAGTGAAACTCCTCTAGAACGAAACCTACATGGGTGAAAATACCCCCTAATGTGAAAAAAATCTTCATGCATTAACACCATACCCATTCTCCTGCTCCCCCATACGCTGAAAAAAAAACCCCTGTTGCGTTATACGAAATCATTTTCTCTGCTCTTGCCTCGCAATGAGATTCACTACAACGAAGTCTAATCCAACAGCGACCTGTGTGTGCTCATACTTATTCACTATTGGATTAAAAATAGAGTACACATACGTTTGTGTGTGTTACATCTGAGATCAAATTTGCTACAGTGAAAAACCCCCTGTTGTGAAAAAAATTCTTGCTGCAAACATGATTTCGTCGTAGAGGAGTTTCACTGTACCCAACGTGGTCCAAAGTCCTTTTTGAAGCCATTTGTATCGAGCGAGTTCTTGTCGTCAGGAAGTGCATCTTGCTAGCTAACCATCCGAGTGGCTAGCTCTCTCACTAGCTGCCCCATCTTTAGCCAGCTATCTCGCTTTCTATCTCTCTGGCGAGCTAGCTTTGTATCGCTACCGCCGTCCCTCGCTATCGGTCGCGTCGTCATGATCTATCGCTCCGGCTATCTGGCTCTTGCTCACGATGCGCTCTCTGGAGATCCATCTCCCTTATCTCCTGCTCTCTTTCTCTGCCTCTCACTAGCTTTCCCTTTCTCTCTCTGCCCCCCCTCTCTCTCTCTCTTTCTCTCTCTGCCCCCCCCCCTCTCTCTCTCTATCACAATCTCTCTCTCTCTCTCTCTCTCTCTCTCTCTCTATCTCTCTCTCTCTCTCTTTTTATCTATCTGTCTTACTAAAACACTAGAGCAATGCAGTCTCTTTCTCTCTCTCTCTCTCTCTCCTATGCTGTTACAGGAGCTAAAAGCAGTCCTGGAAACACTGTCGGCAGTGCTCACTCTGACAGTAATGAGACAGTATTGTCCAGCGCGTGGCTTTTGTCAAGGCAAAAGCAAGAGACAAGGCTCTCTGTCCTGTTGACGGCTAGTCAACTTGTTGCGCAAGATCCTGTAGAATTTGTGGCCTAAGCCTGCTCGTCGGCAAAGCAAAGAAATTGAGCGTCCCCACACCACAAGGGCGGAAAAAAATATCATCACATGCTCTTACAGCGCGGTACACTCGAGAGGCCGAAGCATCACACCAGTCGCGACCATTTTCTCGACGGGCGAAAGATGGTATCTGGTAGAAGTACCAAGACTGACCAGTGAGAGGCAGCACCTTTGCCAAAGCGACACAAAAGAGTAGACGAGTACTCCAATCAAAAGACACGGAAGACTCGTGGCAGGACTCGATGTTACGATGGCATTCGACTTATCTGGTGCCAAATGTTCCGGGAAGCGCTTTAGTTTGCGCGAACTACATCGCAAAAGCCAATTCTTGTCCTTTTGACGGCGGTCAATGACAAGCAGTTTGCTTCAAGGAGAGGAAACGGGCACCGGCGGGACTCCCAATCTGTGATCGGCACCGTCAAACGTATTGAACGCTCGCAATTGGGGTGGGAGATTTGCATCGTGGCGGATCTCCCACCATCGGGTTTGATCCAACGGGAATTCGGGTCCGACTTCGGCGCGAGTATCCGATCGCTTCCTGATTATCGCTCATCCCGCTTTAGGTCACATTGACGGAGGAGTTGTTCATACTCAACGGGTTTAGCGGTTACCATTGCGGGTCGGCTGTCGCGTTCCTGTTTTTGGCCTGGCCCGCAGGTGGCAGTTTGAGCAGATGTTCTGGTTTGCCAATGTATCATGAAGGGACTCTGTATTTCAGGACCCATCTTCAGGCTGCCGGTTGTCGGAGTATCGTTTATGCCTTGCTGCTTCCTTGCTCACAGACCCTTTTGAACTCTAGACCTCGTCGTTTTGCGCTTTTGAACTCTCGTTACCACGTGTTGTGAAAAGTATGGCCTTTGTTTTCCTACGAAGACCTTGTCTGGAGTCTACACTTTTGGGATCCAAAACTTGATTCGCCAGGCGGCACGGCTCCGTTTCCCAAAGTTTTTCGGGGTTTTTTCCGAGCGGCTCGGCCGCCATGGAAAAAGGTAAGACCCAAAACGGAGGCGCAAAGACGTTTTTACCCCGCCTCGGTGTCGGACGAATCGCTGTTAACTCGGGCTCGCTCGCGGGGGCGGCGGCGCGGTCACGGCTGGAAGGAACACGGGCCCAGCCGGCAGGTGCGTGCGAAAGGAGCCTGGAGCGGAGCATCGCGACGGCATCTGGAAAGTAGGCCGTCGGGAAAGAGACTTCACACAAGTCCTATTTATTGCTCACCCACTTCAAATGTCTCACGTCACGTTTTTGAAGCGCGCCGGAGGTCACGGCGACTATTTTGGGGCTATCGAAAAATAACATCAAAGACGTGCGACAAAAACTCTGCCTCGGACTATTTCGAGGAGACACGTTTTGCTCTTATTTGGGGGGGTGACAACTTGAAAGAGCTTTCAGGTTTTGACAAAAACTCGCCCGCCTTCTTGGACAAAATGAAGCAGGAGTGAAGGCGCCGACCATCAAGCGGCGAGAGTCCACTTCCAGTCACTCCAGGCGCTTGGAGTCGGTCCAGGAGTCGGCAACTGGCTTCTTTTTTGGGCTTTGTTTGCTTGGGAGATTCAATGGCCGCGTTGCACCCAACGTGTGCCCAACTTTACGGGGGCACCAAAGTCCAGAGTGACTGGGAAGAAAGCGAGGCCCGAGGTTTGCTTTTTTCCGTTGCTCAACGTGCGGTTGTTCAGTTTTTCTCGCCGTGTCTTGCAGATACGGCGACATGGTGCCCAAGACCATCGTGGGGAAGTTGTTTGGCTCCATCTGCTCGCTGAGCGGGGTGCTGGTCATCGCCTTGCCCGTGCCCGTCATCGTGTCCAACTTCAGCCGCATCTACCACCAGAGCCAGAGGGCGGAGAAGCGGCGAGCCCAGAGGGTACGGGAATCCAGCTCCGGGCGTCACCGACGCTCCCCTCGCTAGATCGCGCTTCTGCTATCGCGTGTCGGCCGAGAGATGAGGTTTGAGCGGGAGACGCCAACGGGGGGTCACGTCGGCAAAGGCGGAGTTGGCCCACTGCCGGTCTCGAAGCATAGTTGATCCCGGCCGCGGGGGGGGAGACGGATCCAAGCGGTCGTCGGGAGACGGCAACGGGGGGTCACGTCGGCTTCCCCAAGGGCCACGGGTGCATTCGGCAAAGGTGGAGTTGGCCCACTGCCGGTCTCAAAGCATAGTTGATCCCGTCCGCGGGGGAGGGGTGGGGAGACGGATCCAAGCGGTCGTCGAGCAGAGGCTAAAACCGAGGTGTGTTTGTCCAAACAGAAAACTCGGCTCGCTAGAATCCGCGCCGCCAAGATTCGGGGCACCACTGCCTATATGCGCTACAAACAAAACGGGCTCCCGATCGACTCACTGGAGGAGGTAACGGGGGGGGGGGGGGGGGGGGTTGGGGGACGGGTTCTGGCTGACGCTTGCATGCCGCTCTGCTCTTCAAGCTCGGGTCCGGACCCGGGGTGGGGGGGGGCGGGATTTCATGCCACCGCTCTCACATCCCAGCGCTTCCGTGTGATGGTCTCTCACCTCTCTCGCCTCTCGGCATTGACATGCTTGGTCAACCGTCTCTCTCTCGCTCTCTTTCTGTGTCCACGCAGCAGCCTCGCCCTGGTGGCCGAGCGCAGCCATTGCAGTCAGACTCATGAGCCGGCTCTGCATGTCTGTCCAACAGCGTTTGGAGGCGAAGGAGGGAAAGGGGAAGGGGCAAGGGCAGCAAACCAAACAAGGAGATCTAAAAAGGCTCCAGGGGGCCTCTGGAGGCCGTCTGCTCGGCCTGGCGTCTCCTCTAAACTCTGTTTTCGATCTGCTGTGTGTTCTTTCGACGACCGTTCCTCGGCTGTAAGCGCAGACTAACACCTTCCATCATGCCAGAGTCGCGCAGATCTTCGCCGCCGTGGTGGTCGTGTCGCCGGTTTTTCCGTTTCTGTGCCGTCTTTGGTGTGTTTGGATCTGTTGCACGCAGTTCCGCCCCCTTTGGACTTTCCCACGGTCCTTCCTCGAGGCAAACGAAAGAAAACAAAAGAGAAAGGAAAAACGTTTGGCTTTGGTCAACGCACACCGCCACACCGGGGCGGCAGTCGCTTGGCCGCCGTGCTACAGATCAGCGTTGGTGTCCTCTCGGCTGCGTATGACTTTGACGCCCTTTGCATGGAACCGTCGAGCGAGCGGCGACCGTCCCGAGCCGCCGATTGATACGCGCCCTATCTTTGTGCCTTTCCAAGGCCTCCAAGCAGGCCGGACAGGCCCTGGTGGGGAAGTCTGCCAGCCCCCCCTTCGAGAGCCAGCACCACCACCTGCTGCACTGCCTGGAGAAGACCACGGTAAGGTCCCGCATCGTCCTCGCTGTCTGGCGTTTCTCACCGGGGCAGCTCCACGCTTGTTTTCAGTGAGGATTTCTGAAATCCGCTGCCATCCAGGTCTTGGGTTCAGGAGCAAAGCCACAAATGAGCTCAAGTTTAGCAAGAGACATTGTTCAATTCACTCCAAGTGAGTCACATTTCATATTTGGGGGGGGGGGGGGGTGTTGGCCAAACACGCCGTCGCGTTCTTGAAATGCGGGTCTTGTGCTGTCACTGGAGCTTTCGGTTTTGGCCCCGGATGCGGGATTTGAATCGTTTTGTGCGCCCTTTGAGACATTTTACAATGTACAGTCAAACCTCGGTTTTCGTACTTAATCCGTTCCAGAAGACTGTTCGAAAACCGAATTGTTCGAAAACCGAAACCATGTTTCCCATTGGAATCAATGTAAAAAAATTTAATCCGTTCCAAGTCAAGAAAACAACTTTTTTAAAACTGCTTTTTTTTACAATTTCACACCATAAACTGTACACATGTAATCGGAGAGCAGGTAATATGTAAGGTAGCGTCACTACACGAGGTAGCGTCACTTCACTCCTCTCGGCTTCGCTTCCTCGTGTAGCGTTGTGTAGCGTCGCTTGTTCGAAAACTGAATTGTACGAGAACCAAGACGTTCGAAAACCGAGGTTTGACTGGATATGACGATTGTGTTTTCAGGAAGGTCCCAGACAAATTCGCCTCATCGGTCGCAAGATTTGTTGAAAAAAAAAAAGCCATGTCGATGGCTTCCCTCTTTGTCAAAAAGCAGGCCGTCCGTGCAAAGCCGCATCACGCAGGCGGACCCGGATGAACGTCGGGTACCGCCCCCCCCCTGTCACACAACTCCAACCGGAGGGAGTTTTTTTCATCCGTGCGCTAAATGCGGAATCTATTCGGATGCGGCGGCAGCTAAAAATAGCCGCAAATGGGGCCGGGGGATATTGCTTCCTCTCCATCTCCTCCCCCCCCCCCACCTCCCTCCGGCACGTCAGCGACACGCCACGAGAACGTGCCTCCAGCTGACCAGAAACATCCTTCCCGCCAAATGCGCCGGCACGCTTGTTTAACCCCCATGCAGTAATGATCCCATAATTGGACATTTTGGCCACTTTGGACGATTTTGGACTGTTGGACAAATGGACACCACAGACAAAAAGTGACAAATAACTCCACCAAGCTGAAAAGTCACGTCATCCCGTCGCTTGAACCGGGCCATCCCTTTTTTCCCCCTGCAGAACCACGAGTTTGTGGACGAGCAGACGTTCCAGGCCAACTGCATGGAGATCTCGGTGATCAAAAGGTCGGGCTCCCGCACGTCGTCGTCGTCGTCGCCGTCATCGTCGCCGCCGCCGCGCGGCCTGGGCTCGTGCTGCTCGCGGCGCCACCGGAAGAAGAACGGCTTCGGCCTGCCGAGCGCCAACAACCAGGAGCTGAGCACCATCCGGATACCCGAGAGGCCCGTGGCCAACAGGTATAGCCGAGCGCTCTCCTTTTCTCCTCACTCTCGCACAATGTCGGGCCTCCAAGAAGGCGGCTTGTCGCTTCTTTTTTGCACGGGCCAAAAGAGATAACGGCGCTCCTTTTCTCTCTCGTGCTTTACACGGGCACAAACACGCCGACGTTTCCTGCTGGGAACCATCGTATCAAAGCACACGCTCACTTTATCGAACCCACTCCCGTTAGCTCGATGCTAACATGCAATGGGAAATGCCATTGACAGGCTAACCGAACTTAGCATAGATGTCAGGGTTATTTTCAGGGTTTCCAAGAACCCGCTCCTCGAACACATACGCTGCCGAGCAGAACATGCGTATATCCGCTCGACGCCTTTGTGCCGGTTTTTCCGTGGTCGGCTCGCTCACTCTGTTGTCTTTTGCCAGCCGCTCCAGCCTGAACGCCAAACTGGACGAGACGATGCCCTTGAAATGCGACGACGCTTTCGTCAGCCTGGCCGCCCCGCCGCCGACCTCGCCGGAGGGCGACGGCTCATCCGCCGCCTCGGCATACTCTCGGAGCAACATCGTGCGAGTCTCGGCCTTGTAGACGGCCCCCCCTCCTCGGCCCCCGAACTCGACCCCCCCCCTCCCGTGCTCAAGGAGACGACGGGACCCAGCGAGCATGAACCTGCCATCCGTCACCCCGGAGGAATTTGTTTCCCCAGCGGTGATCTCATCTGATGTCAAACTCTCTCTGCATGGGTTTTCTTTGATTATTAGTCAGGGGGGGGGGGGGGGGGACGAGTCAGCGTGGATGACGACGACAGTGACCAGCACAACACATCGTTGCCACCACGGATGGAGAAATTCTTTATTTTGGAATGTCTTTGTTGCGGTGGGGTTTTTTTCTTTTCTGGGGTGGGGGGGTGGGGGGGTCCTTTGATGACAAAGCACAGCGCACTCGTTGAATTCCCTTCCCCCGCGAAGGCCATTCGTCATCAATAGCGGTACCTTGACTTACAAGTGACGAGGCCTCACTTGGTTGATGTTTTTTTTTTTTTGTCTTGCTTTGTGTTGGGCCGAGACTCGATGGTGACAAGATGAGAACCGCGAGCATTCAAGTCACACATCGAAAATGTCCTTTTTTCGGGAAATATTTGGTACACAATCATCGTGCGCCGCGTTAAGTTGAAATAAAATCAAGACATTCTTCTTTTGTGAGAGACACCGCGTTCCATCACCGGTGAGCTACTGGTCCAGCGGACCCACGGGCGGCTACTCGTGTTGTCCTCGGGACTAACTCGGGAGCATTTTCTTTTTTTTCGTGAGCCCAGCAAAAACGGCAGCCGTTGTGTTTTTTATGTCTGGCTGATGTTCATTTGCCCATCGAGGACACTCATGCATACCGCGGCGCTTTTTCTTGCCCTGGAAAAAAAAGCAATAATCATTCAAAAGCAAAGAAGCGGGAGATCGGCTTCTGCAAAGAATGGAGGATTCAAAAGATGTTGAAGTGCGAATACAGTGAAACTCCTCTACAACAAAATCATGTTTGCAACAAGACATTTTTCACAACAGGAGGTTTTTCACTGTAGCAAATTTGAAACAGGAAAGTGGGCATGGTGTGAATGCATGAAGATTTTTTTCACACTAGGGGGTATGCACACACTTATTTGACACTTGATATAAGGGAAAGAAATGGCGCAATTGACGATCAGCATTCACTTTGACTTCCATCCATTTCTTGGAGAATGTCTTTTATTTTGCTTCCTCCGTCTTTCATTTGGATGACTTTTCGCCTCTCTTCCAGCGTCAGAGCGCTTCTTGTCTTAGCTGCTTGACATCCAAAGGTCCGTTTTGTAGCTATTTTAGCAATGCAACGTTCATAACAAAAACTTCCTGGACGACTGCGCACGTGTAAACCAGTGCGGTGGTTGCTGTTGCCCTTTCCGAACGAAGCAGTAGAGGTCACTGTTGGATTAGACTTCGTTGTAGTGAATCTCATTGCGAGGCAAGAGCAGAGAAAAGGATTTCGTATAATGCAACAGGGTTTTTTTTCGTTGTATGGGGGGGGGGGCAGGAAAGAAGATTTTTTCACACTAGGGGGTATTTTTGCCCATGTAGGTTTTGTTGTAGAGGAGTTTCACTGTATGCGGGGGTGGGCTGTAAATCCATAAAGTTGCGTTTGATTCAGTCGAAGCATTTCCGAGTATGTTTTTAAGCACGTGCTAGCGCAATTCTATTTTTCATTTGGTCTCTGTAGCGCGCGAGGTCTCGTCCGGTAAGCCGAGGTACCGCTCGAGGCGTCCCATCCTCCGGCCGGCGCTCTTGTCAATTGACAGAGCGTGCGGCCAGGGGGGTCAAACTTGCTGTGACCAACACGGACTTGCGCTTGTCCAGTCCTAGTTGGCATCCTGACATCGTTACTTGTGGTGGGAAGGAGAAAAACCAACAAACTGGCGAGAGCCACTGCAGCAAATACGAGCGGCGGGCAGAAGAAAAGCAGCTGGAAAGACATGGCGGGACTCGCTCGACGTCACCATTTTCTAGACTTTTTTTGGGTTGTAAATATCGAGGGGACTTGAGCCATGGGGAAATTGGATCCTCTTCTTTCTATAGATTGACTTTGCTTTGGACGGCGGTCGGCGTTCTCCTTTTTTTTGTCCGTGTGTGCGCTTGGATGAAGCATCTGCATGCTGTCATTGCAAAATTCTGTTGGATTAAAGTTTGTCTGCGCTTCCTGCAGGTGGCTCGTCTAGTCCAAGCAACACGGGGTTCCCACGGGTCCTTCAAGTTCATAAAAATCCATAAAAATAGAAGTTGTAAACTGATGTTCTTAATTGTCCTTCGTTTTCAGGGAAATGTTCTCAAATCAATAAAAATCCTTAAAAAAGTTTTTTTTTTTACATTTTCTAAATTGAAATTTTTCTTAGTGTACTTTATTTGAAAATGATTTCAATTTGACATACAGTATATCAAATAAAGCATATTGCTGAATCCCCGGCTAAATGGAGAAAAAGTCCTTTAAAAAATGGCTAAATTAGCCCTCAAAAGTCCTCAAAAGGTCCATCAATAAAAAGCAAAAGGAAGAGTGGGAACCCTGACACAAGTTGGCGCCGGTGTGCTCCGCGGTCAAAATCTTGAAGCCAAAATCTCAAAGACTCTTGTCGCAGACTGTGCGATGGGGGGCGGCCCCTCTTGCGGCAGGAAAATGACAACCTAGCGTAGCAACCAACTTGGCATAGCAACACTTCAAGATCAGATGACAGTGACCAATGACCAAACGGATGTAAAACCGGCGGATTTTCTGCAGGAAAAGCGGGCCGGCACTTTTTACCGCCGTGGCCAACAGTCGGCCAAGTGTGAGCCAGCGTGCTCTTTGGGATCTCCTTCCTTCACGCCCGCTGACAATATGTGGCCAAAAGCGTCCGCCAATGAGCCCGAAGGTCGGCGGCACGGAACGAGGCCCGAGAGGGCTGCTTGTTCTGCCCAAAATAATTACGAGGTGCTCCGGGCGAACGTGTTTGGCAGTGGCGTGCGGTGAGGTTGTTGGTTGGTGAGGCACTGACTCCTTTAGTGTCAGATTTACAAATATATCTCAAGCAAAAAGGGGAGCTTCTTCAATTGGCTAAACATGATATTGGCGACATGCAGAAACGACAGTGAAACTCCTCTACAGCGAAATCGTGTTTGCAGCAAGACATTTTTCACAACAGGGGTTTTTTCACTGTAGCAAATTTGATCTCAGATGTAAACACACACACACACACACATTAATGCATGAGGATTTTTTTCACACTAGGGGGTATTTTTGCCCATGTAGGTTCCGTTGTAGAGGATGATTGCGATGATTGACTTTTGAGGGCTAATTTAGCCATTTTTAAGGACCTTTTAAGGACTTTTGGAGGCCTTTTGGGGGATAATTAGCCCTAGCCTTTAAGGACTTTTGAGGGATAATTTAGGTTATAGACAATTACGTACAGTGAAACTCCTCTACAACGAAATTGTGTTTGCAGCAAGAATTTTTTCACAAGGGGTTTTTCACTGTAGCAAATTTGCTCTCGGATACAGGGGTGACAGTATCACACACACACACACACATGAATGCATGAAGATTTTTTTCACACTAGGGGGTATTTTTGCCCATGTAGGTTCCGTTGTAGAGGAGTTTCACTGTATACGGCAAGCAGCACGAGCCAGTTGCACGGATCAACCCAGTTTGGGATGATTGCGCAATGCCCTGCCTCACCTGCCTCCTCTGACCGCACGTCCCTGGTGTTTGGACCCGAGCTGCCCAGCGGGTGGTGCGGGTCTCTGGAGAGGCACGCAACTGCTTACGTCGATCCCGGGGCTCTTTTTTTTTTTTTTTTTCCGTTTGGCCGTCCGGCGGCCGTAAGCGGGGGGCCAGATGGGACTTGTTGAGGTCACGAAGGCGAGGCGGCTGGAGGATTACAGCGCGGCGTTGCGTAATCCTGTTTTCCCATCGAGTGTGAAACGCTCTTTGCTTCCGACGCCGAGCTTACCGATTCGGCGGCAAATCGGGGGATCGGATCGACCCGACGTATTATTTCCTCTGGCCGGAAGACGTATTAGGCTGAGACTCGGTCTCAAAAATCACGTTGCGGGTCACGAGACGGTAGCCAAGGGATGACACTTGGCCGTTTGCTTTGCGGCTTGTGGATTTGCCGTCGAGTTTTGCTTTGAGGTTTGACGTGTTCTTGTGTTTGTTTTGTCGTTGATTTGGTTGGTCTTTCATTTGTGTTTTGCACTCCCGAGCCACTCAAATTTCTTCTGAAAGAAAAAAAAAAAAAAAAAAAGACTTCTCGGAGCCGTGACATTTCGCCTGCCAGGCGCACGTTAGGCCATCGAAAGCAGCGCGGCGTGTTTTTTGTTTTTCGGGAACACGGCGGCGGCTACTTTTATTTGAGGAAGATGCAAAAGCGCATTTTTTTTTTCTTTTGACCGAAATGAAAGCAAATCCATGACTGATGCTCGGAACGTGTCGACAACTGTTGAATAAAACCAACCAGGAGAAGGAGAAGACGACTCGTTGTGGACAGATTTGAAAAAGTGCAAGTCTGCACCACAACATTTTATTGACAGAAACATGTCAAGACAAGACCAGATGGGACGGACAAAAACATGGAGGGGACTCCGAGGCCACAACGTTGGGTACACCTGCACCACTTATCGTGTGTGTGTGTGATTTTATACACACACACACACACACACATTTACAAATATATATATTTGTTAATAATCAGCCTTTATTGATGCTAATAATGCTAATGCTATGGACAGACCACCACGAGAGCAGGACGCTTTGGACCAACTGTTTCGTTTCATGTCGTGAACCAGCTTGGAAAAGGAACACACACAACAAGCCGTAAGTCGAGTTTCCACACTGCATTTTCATTTTGGTGACGCCAAAAGGCAGAAATTGTTGACGAGCTGGTGTCCGGTGTACCTAATGAAGTGGCCAACGAGAGCTCGTCACGGACAAGACGAAGTGACGAGAACAACAACTCGGCCGGTCTTGGATCGCTCGAGTGCGCGGCAGAAGGACTCCTCTGGCTCGCTTTGGAGTCCTTCTGCTCCCCCCCCCCCCCCCCCCTCCCCACCCCCGCGGCGTCTGCGCCGCTCTCCCGGGAATTTTTGCTGTCACAGAGGGAGCACCTTGCCCTGTCCGGAGATGCGGCCGGAGCAGCCGGGCGGGCGCCGCCTGTTGAGGGGCCGCATGCCGAGGCCGACCGCGCCGGGGCCGGGGCGGGGGGCGCGGCCGCCGCAGGACAGCATCTCCACGGTGGCGTCTCGAAACTGACGAGCAGAAAACAAAAGAAATCAGCTCGCTCCGGCTGCGTCTCAGCACCCGAGTGAACTTTATTTGTCCTTCTACGAAGTTTCGGCGGAGAGAGCCAGCCGGCCTTTGCCCCCCGCCGTTGAAGCCAAAGGCGCCATTTTGCTCAAGCGGGGCGTTCAGCGGAATTCTGCGCTGATTTGTTCAACGTGTTGTTTTTGCCCATGCTTGTGTGCGCTTTACATCCTTGATTTTGTTAGCGTCGCGTCGGGCAAAGGTTTAGCGTCGCGTTCGGTTTGCCCTCTTGCTCGGTTTCAGGCTGAAAACTCTTTTGACCGACGGACTGCGGTTACTTTGTATGCATCGTTTGGCGTGCGGTTGAACGTCAGTACAGTGAAACTCCTCTAGAACGAAACCTACATGGGCGAAAATAATCCCTAGTGTGAAAAAAAAATCTTCATGCATTAACACCATGACATCTGATATCAAATTTGCTACAGTGAAAAACCCCCTATTGTGAAAAATTTATTGTTGCAAACATGATTTCGTTATACAGTGAAACTCCTCTACAACGGAATCTACATGGGCGAAAATAACCCCTCGTGTGAAAAAAATCTTCATGCATGAACACCATTCCCACTTTCTTGTCCCCCATACGACGAAAAAAAAACCTTGTTGCGTTATAGAGTTTCACTGTACTAGGGACTGCCGCGGAGTCTGGCGCCGTATGCATATGCTAAGAAGCAATCAGAAGTGAAGATGGACAAAAAAAATTATTTGGGGGCAGCAAAGTTGCCACGTCGCTCCTCCGTAGTCAGCTTGTCGTGAACGTTCCGAGAGTTTTTTTCATCGGGAAAGAGACGGCTTATTTTCTGGCGAGAGGAATCGCGGAAGGACGAGCGGCAGTCTAAGAAAAAATAAGTTGTAAAATGATGTTCTTAATTGTCCTTCATTTTCAGGGAAAGCTTCTAAAATCAATCAAAATCCTTCAAAAATTACTTATATTCGAAAATAAGTCGAAGTTTTATATTTTCTAAATTACATTTTTTTCTCACTGTACTTTATTTGAAAATGAATTCAAGTTTTTTTTTCATTTTCCTACCTGTAATACAGGTGAGTGGAGAAAAAGTCCTTAAAAATGGCTAAATTAGCCCTCAAAGGTCCTTAAAAATGACTAAATTAGCCCTTAAAAGTCCAGAAAACGGCAAAACCAGCCCTCAGGGGTCCTTAAAAATGGCGAAATGTGCCCGCAGGAGTCCTTAAAAGCCCTTAAAAATCGCGACATTAGCCCTCAAAAGTCCTTAAAAGGTCCATAAATAAAAAGCAAGTGGAAGAGTGGGAACCCTGAGGAGGCCGCTCGGGGCACGTCCCTCTTACCTGCTTGTTGGAGAGGAAGTAGATGACGGGGTTGTAGACGGGGCTGGTCTTGGCAAAGTACATGGGCATGGTGGCCAGCAGCGGGGGGATGTCCATCTGCGGCCGCAGCACCACCGCCAGCGACAGGGCCGTGTAGGGCAGCCAGCAGGCGAAGAAGGCGACGATCATGGCCAGGACCATCTTGACGGCGTGCTCAGTCTCCTTGCGCAAAGAGCGCCCCGCCTGCGACTCCACGCTCTTGTTCAACTGGGAAGAAAAAACGCTGTGGCTGATGACTCGAGGGGAGGCCACTGGCGGCTAAAGCCAAAGGGACGGCCCACCGCCGCCGCCGCCGCAGCCGCCGCAGCCGCCGCCAATCCATCCAATGAAACGTGTACCTTGCGCAAGGCCGCCAGCACTTTGGAGTAGCAGTAGACGATGACGGCCACGGGGAAGAGGAAGCACGTGAGCGTGTAGAGGATGAGGTAGCTGTAGTTGCTCCAGGACCTCTCCTCCCAGGCCAGCGAGCAGGAGGTGCGCACGCCCTCGGGGCCGTAGCCGCTCCATCCCAGCAGCGGCGCCGCCGCCCAGAACAGGCAGAAGAGCCAGACGGCGAGGAGCCCCGTCACGCTGCGCCGCATGCTCAGCCGCCGGCCGGCGCGCGGCTCGCACACCGCCTTGTAGCGCTCGTACGACAGCAGGGTCAGCGTGCACAGCGACACCAGGCCTGCCGAGGGGGGGGGATAAATACCGCCGCTTGCCCCGCATCGCGACTCCACTTTGCGCTTTGACTCCATAGGTGGTGGGCTCCGACTCCGCCAGCTTTTTTCGCCGATCGCCTTTGTCGTGGCGAGAATGCAATCGGAACCAATGGGCGGGTTACGGGCTAACGCCATGTTGGAACATTTCTGCCTCAACGGGCACAGTGGCCTCCGTCGGCCCGAAAAGACAACACACGTCCGGGGGCCAGTCGGAGGGAGAAGCAAAGTACGAGCAAGCAAGCAAGCAAGTTTTCACAACAGGGGGGTTTTCACTGTTGCAAATTTGATCTCAGATGTAAACACACACGCACACACAAACGTATGTGTACTCTTTATTTTTATTCCAAGACAGTGAAACTCCTCTCCAACAAAATCATGTTTGCAGCAAGAGATTTTTCACAACAGGGGGGTTTTCACTGTAGCAAATTTGATCTCAGATGTAAACACACACACACACGCGTATGCGTACTCTTTATTTTTATTCCAATCGTGCATAAGTATGAGCACACACTTGTTTGATTTTTTCACATTAGGGGGTATTTTCACCCATGTAGGTTTTCGTTCTAGAGGAGTTTCACCGTATTACACAAATAGCTTGCATTTCTTGGTCACGCGAGCCCCGAGACATCGGCATCGGGGGGGCGCCGCCCACTCACCAAAATAGTTGACGGCGAAGCCCTGGAAGACGCAGGCGGTGCGGCCGATGAAGAAGGAGCCGTGGTAGTTGGTGACGGTGACCACCAGGGAGCCGCACAGGCCGATCATCAGGTCGGACGCGGCCAAGCTGACGACAAACACGTTGATGGGGCGCAGCAGGACGGGGTTCCTCAGGGACACGGCGATCACCAGGCCGTTGTTGAAGACGCTCAGCAGCGTGTTGATGAACATGAGGAAGGCCAGCACGCTGTAGCCCACGCGGGGGAAGACGGTGGGCGCCTCGGACGGCTCGCCGCTCCACGTCGTGCCGTTGTTGCCGTCGTCCATGCCGCGAGTGCTCGGCTCCTGCGCCCCGTTTGATCTTATCGGGCTCCCTGATCCGCCGCCGCCGCGCAGCTGCCCCCCCCCTCCCCCCCGCGCAATATGACAAATTGGCTCCTAAAGGGATTTGGAGGGCGGATCAACTCCCGTAAAAGCCGCAGCCGTAATGCCGATTGGAAGGCGGGGCCGATTGAACGAGGGGCTCCCCCAAAAGTGACCGTTTGCACGACGGGCAACGGTGGGAAGATTGGGACGGCCGGATGGCCGGCAAAATAATTAGAAAAAAACCCAGGCGGGCGCAGCGGCACCTGCTGCGGGCCCCAGACGGCACCCGTGCCAGACTTTGGGCCCCCGGCCCTCACTGAAGGCCCTCAACTGAGTGAACTTGAACAAGTGGACGTGCTTTCTGCACAACTTGCTGCTCTCCAATTCAGAGTTCCCACTCTTCCACTTGCTTTTTATTTAAGGACCTTTTAAGGACTTTTGAGGGCTAATTTTGGACCTTTTCTCCATTAAGACGCTTTCCCTGAAAATGAAGGACAATTAAGAACATCATTTGACAACTTCTTTTTTTGATGGATTTTTATGAACTTTAAGGACCCGTGGGAACCCTGCAATTGGGACAGGACACTTGCACGACCATTCACGCGCAAGTCCGCAGCGGTTCTCGCGCTCTTTCAGAAATACTCAAGACAAACGACCGACTTGCTGGTTTAATTTCACACTTGACTCCGGTGACTTGACAATTGGTCGGCAAATCATCCAAGGGTCCCGTTTCCTGTGGACTGTCTGTCCCCTTTTGATACTCTCATAGCAGCCCCCCCCCACCCCCACCCAAAAAAAAAAAGTACCATCTACAGTACAACAACACAAATAAAATCACAAGAGGAGAACACAGCATTCAAGCACGTTTCTGACAATCAAGCAGGTTTTGAAAAAATGAAACAGGAAGATAAAGCTCAGCGCGGGCCGGCTTCAAGACCACAAGCGGCGCCACCCCCCCCCCCCCCCCCAAAAAAATAAAAAATAAAAATCAGGTTCAAAAGTGAGAAAATGGTCAGTAACTCAGTACAGTGCAACGGTGCGCGTCACATGACACAAAACCCAAAAAAAGGCTTCGAGACGCAACGCGTGATCATGAAGGCAGCCCGTGTCGAAAAACGCCGCGACCGAATATCATCACAGAAGTCCCGGAAGGAGTTCGGGTGAGCGCCTCCCTTATTTGCCGTTTGACAAATGCGGGGGTGGGGTGGGGTGGGCAAAGCTTGGCGCTCAAGGGGCCGCGTTTCATTTTCAAAACGGGCAGAAGCGAAAATGCCCATGTCAAAGAGTTGGCTTGAATATTTTTTAAAATATTTGTAATTTTATCCTTTAAATTTCAATATAATTTAATAATTTTATATTTTAAATATTTTTTTAAAAATTTTTAATAATTCTTTCGGACAACGAATAAAAAAGGGGCTCTTGATGACTGCATTACGTTTGGCAAAATTCATGATTTGTTCATATTTTTGGAGGAAAAGTAATTTATGTGTGACTCTTTTCATAAATAGATCAAATCTAATCTTGTAACATTGTTGCGGAAAATGAGAAATGTTCTCGAAGAAAATTTGTTGGGGTTTTTTTTTTTTAGTCCTGTTGAAAATTAATTGATGTTTTTGTCGCAATCCAATGGGATTTTCTTCGATGACAAGGTACTGCTGCAAATTATTACTACAATTAAAGCTCGGTTTTCGAACGTCTCGGTTCTCGACCAATTTGGTTTTCGAGTTTTCGAGTTTTTTATGCCTAGGATGACAAACAAATTTCGGTTCTCGAACTAACTGAGCGCACTTGAATGCGTCACTTCACTTCATGTATTGTTCAATAAAGATTTTTTTTTTTTTTTAAAGCAGACGTGTTTGGTGAGAACTACGTCATATCGGACTGTTATTTTTGCATCGTGTATCAGCCCCTAATCATGGCACCAAAGAAAGCAAGTGGTGAACAAAAGAGGAAAATAGTGCGCAAAACTATAGAATTTAAGAAAGATTTGATCGCAAAATATGAGTCAGGTGTGCGTGGGTCTGTGTTGGCGAAGGAGTTCGGGATGCCGAAATGCCCCGCCTACTGCCTGATGACAGCTGGGATAGGCGCACGCCCCACCACAGATAGAGAGAGAGAGAGAGACTTGTTCCTTCAATTTTTATGTTACTATGTTCATGTTAAAATTGGTCATCTCCCATTACATGTGTACAGTTTATGGTGTGAAATTGTAAAAAAAAGTGGTTTAAAAAAGTTGTTTTCTTGACTTGGAACGGATTAAAACTTTTTACATTGATTCCAATGGGAAACATGGTTTCGGTTTTCGAACAATTCAATTTTCGACCAGTCTTCTGGAACGGATTAAGGATGAAAACCGAGGTTTGACTGTATTATTATTGATTTGATTTGATTTTTTTAATGAATCGCACATGTGAATGCCGCGCGGGCCGAATTCAAGAACGGAGCGGATCACGTGTGCCCCCGGGGGCCATAGTTTGCCCACCCCTGGTTAGGCAGCGAAGAAAAGCGGCAGACGGCTCGTTTAAGTTTCATGGCGAGGACGAAAAAGACGGCGGAATACTTTAGCGGCGACTCTCGTGAGCATCCGCGGGGGGTGGGGGGCTCGCTCGCGGCCCGGCGGCGGGAGCCGGCCCTTGGACGAAGGGGGACTCGTGCTGCAGCGGCGTCCGGCGCGGGAAGAAGGTGTGCTGGAAGTCGTAGTTGAGCAGGCAGCTGATGGACGCCATGTAGATGTCGGCGAAGCGCGAGAGCCGCCGCGAGAAGTACGTGGGGTTGTGATACGTGCGGAAGAGGCTCCCGAACTGGGGGTTGAACATCTGCTTGGTCAGCGGCCTGCCGGAAGCACAACACGTTGCGGCGTTACCTTTTTGCTTCGTCCACGCGCTCGGCTTCATGTTTGAAACACATCAACGGGAATCCTGACGTGGGGCGCCGTTGACGTCGACTGCCGTCAACAATGTTCGGTTGGTTTTTTTTGTTGTTTTTTTGACACAAATTGACTCGAATTTGATCATTTAGCTGAGAAAGCGCAAAGGAGCTGGCAGCCGCGAGTCACTTTGGATCAGATAGGGTTCCCACTCTTCCACTTGCTTTTTATTGATGGACCTTTTAAGGACTTTTAAGGGCTACTTTAGCCATTTTTTAAGGACTTTTTTTTAGGGGAAATCAGCTAACCCTTGATATGACATACTGTATGTCAAATTTAATACAGTGAAACTCCTCGACAACGAAATTGTGTTTGCAGCAAGAAATTTTTTGCAACATGGGGTTTTTCACTGTAGCAAATTTGATCTCGGATGTAAACACACACACACACATATTCATGCAAGATTTTCTTCACACTAGGGGGTATTTTCGCCCATGCAGGTTTCGTTGTAGAGGAGTTTATCTGTACTTATTAAAAACTTGAATTCATTTTCAAATAAAGTACAGTGAGAACAAATTTAATTTAGAAAATATACAACTTATTTTCGAATATAAATAACTTTTTAAGGACTTTTATTGATTTTAGAAGCTTTCCCTGAAAAATAAGGACAATTTAGAACATTATTTTACAATTTCTTTTTTTGATGGATTTTTATGAACTTTAAGGACCCGTGGGAACCCTGTCAGATGGCCGCGTGTCCAAACAATGCGGACGCTTTCCGAGTTTGCGATGAAGAATGAAGGAAAAAAAAAAACAAGTCAAAGGCCGGCTCACCTCATGGCTTCGCGCTCTCGTATCCACTCCCCCACCACGGCCTGAGAGGCGGCGTCTCGGCGGACCTGCGCGAGAGCAGCGCGGCGTTGGGTACGTGAGCCTGGTGCGCGGCGCGTCCGGCGCGAAGCGGCAAAGGGCTGACCTGCATCTGCTCGATCAGGCCGGTCAGAGCCTGCATCCAGCTGACGGTGTGCACGTACTCCTCCGTGTTCATGATCTTGATTTCCTTCCTCAGCTCGGGGATGATGGCGCCCGTCCTCCAGCCGTGCTTCAGGGTCAAATCCTGGCCGGGGGGAAAGAGCGCACCGTCGATCGCGTCCGCGTCGCCGCGTGTGGTGCAAACATGACCCCTGGTGGCTTTAAGCGGCATGAGGATTATCACGGCACCCTTTTTGGCTCCTCTCGCCATGACATCGCCCTCTTGTGGGATGTCAGCGGGCATTGCTATTGAAATGCTGTGTGTGTGTGTGTGTGTGTGTGTGTGTGTGTGAGGGAGAGAGCAATTTTCAATGCTCAAAATGCAAACAAGAGGACCGAAAACAACCACGTAGCCTTGCCCTGGGTCTGGAACGCAACCCCCCACCCCCTCCCGGCCCGAATTCTCCCCTCTGACCCCCGGACGTTGCCTCTGGAGTCAACTTTGGTGCGATGCGCTGAGGCGTTTCCTACCGCCAAGTCGCTGTAGATGTGGTCGCCAAAGTAGAGCACTTTGGATCCTCGCCAGCCAGTCAGTCTCAGGAACTCGTAGAGGTTCCCCTTCAGGTGATGGAAACGGGAGCCATTTGTCAAAGGTTTTCATTCCCGGGGGGCTCGTCTGACGCACCTGTTTGTAGATCTGGCCTTTTTCCAACTTGTGGATTCGGTCCCACAGTAGGGCGCCCTTGTCGGTCACACGCCTGAAAGGCCTGCCAAGCGCACGCAAATATTGCTCACTTTTGGAATGGAATGGAATACAACTTTATTGTCAAATGTGCTGTACGTATGTGTAACATACAGCACAGATGAAATTTCTTCCCCCTCAACATAAAACAAGAGGAGCCGCTGCGGGTGTCCGCGCCGCCATCAAAAGAAAAGTTGACCAAAAAAATGACAAAATAATACAAGACAACACATTAGACACAGACAATCGTGCAATCTTAACCACTTTCCTGCATACATTCCTGTTGTCTGAAGCAGTTATAGATGAAAGAGGAGCGAATCAAAGTGTTCTTTTCACCAGTGGATCAAAGACGTCATGCGGCAATGTGCACACGTCTGCTACAAGCTAAGCTGTAGCAACAAGAAACTGTAGCATCCATTAACGAAAAAGAGAGATTGGCTCTCTTCTCCTGTCCCATGTAAATCTGCTTCAATTCCAAGCCGCGACTCCCAGTTCCACATATGCATCGGCGCTCTGCGCTGACGCTCCTTTCTTCTCATCGTCGGCTCCTCAATCCATGCATCCATCCAATCCATGCAGAATGTCCATCAGCACCGACCTTTTCGCTGAACAACGCAGTGCTGTGAAAATGCTGCCTACTTCAGGCGCAAGACACAAGCGCCCCGGGGATGTCCAGCAACGACAGTCAAATGGCGCCGACATTCCTCCCAATCAAAAAAAAAAAATGAGGCTTTTGACAATGAGGCGATCCACATTCGGGGCACAGCATTCAGGGATCCCACTCTTCCACTTGCTTTTTATTGATGGGCCTTTTAAGGACTTTTAAGGGCTGCTATAGCCATTTTTTGAGGACTCCCAAGGGTTAATTTTGCAATTTTGCAATTTTAAGGATCAATTTAGCAGGGGATTCAAGGTTGATTTAATGCTCGCTCAGCAATATGCGGGCTGAACAGAAAGCCACATTTCACTGAGCTGGTGTTCAAATCATTGCTGCCAAAGGAAGGGCACATCTTTATTTTTAGGGGCAATCAGCTAACATACTATATGTCAAATTTGAATTTTTCTACCTGTTTTTGAAAAAAAAACTTGAATTAATTCTCAAATAAAGTACACTAAGAAAAAAATGAAATGTAGAAAATATAAAACTTTTATTTAAAATTATTTTTGAATATAAATACATTTTTAAGGATTTTTATTGACTTTTAGAAGCTTTCCCTGAAAATGAAGGACAATTAAGAATATCATTTTACAACTTATTTTTTGATGGATTTTTATGAATTTTAAGGACCTGTGGGAACCCTGGCCATTCAAAAAATTAAAAAAGGGAAACAGACGCACTCACTTTCTCCTGTCGTTGAAGAAACCGGGTTTGTCGGCCTGAACTATAACGACGTCAAAGAGGTCCCTCCAGTCCCGGCCGACGATGTAGTTCATGCCTCGATCCCTGAGGAGGGGAAGGGGGGGGGCTCTGCATAATTGGCGATATGCAGAACACGAGGAAGCACGAGCACTTACACAAAGTCGAAGGGGCTGTTTGTGATGAGGAACATCTTCCTCCCGTGCTCGTGCAACTTCTTCAGCACGGCGTGGCTCTGCTCGCCGTAGCAAATGTATTTGCCTGCAAAAGCGCAGCCCGACGGATCGAAATATTTGGGATTCGTTTCACAACGTTTGCGCTCACTTTGACACGCAAAAAAAAAAAAGGCCCATTACCGATATCGGCCTCCACCGCTCGATACATGATGCCCTTGACGTGAACATCTCGGATGGCTTCCTGTGAGGAGGAAAGGGGAGAAAAAAAAACTTCAGCGATGTCAAGCTCAACCTTTTGAGCGCTTTCAATACCGGCCAGGTTTCCAAAACGGAACGCCAGCCGATAGAGAGCCTTCCGGCTGATGCTGGAAAAAGTCCTCGTTTTTTTGCAAAAATCTACGTGGGGGGGGGTAGGGGGGGGGGGGGTGCTGTACTTGTCATTACTGCCGAGAGGTCCGACGAGGCAGCTGCATCCAGAGCAATCGGCTTTCGTCCACCCTCTCGGATTATCCTCTTCCCCCTGCACCCCGAGATGATGAAGATTGGCACAGGCGGCGTCCTTGTTTTTTTTTTTTTTTTGCTCTGTCCAAGTTGGGGAAATACGCCGCGCCTTTTTCTGAATGAGCCTTTGGCCGATATGACGCCGACGTCGATTCTGATGATGAACGTCGTCTTTCCATCTCGGCAAGGATCCAAGCACGTTCGCTTTGTGCTCACTGTATCGCTCATTAGGGGCGAAAGGCTTCACGGGCGCTCAAATCTGCTCTTTGGCCGTAATAATGGTCGCCGTGGGCCTATACCGATGTTCGTGGGGGTCTGGGCAAAGATACTCCAGGGCGCGCAACAAACAGATGGCGGCCAAGGCGCGGGCTCACTTCATCACTTTTTTTTTTTTGAAAGACCGTTCTACCTTCTTCCATTTTTTGATGTAATTGGTCACAGAACATAGGTTGGTTTCAATGTTGAACTCAGAGTTCACATTTGGTTTTAAGGGGTGAAAAATCAGGACGTGTGCCGCTTTAGTTCATGAAAAGAAGGCGCCAGACATTTCATATTGATTGCATTTTTGCAGGAGTTCTTAAAAAGTATCTTGAGGTAGGCAGGTTGCCGCCCTGTGATTTGGAATGAGAAAGCGTGAAAATGCCGACCTTGAAAAGTCAGCAGGCATTGCTATTGAAATGCTGTGTGTGTGTGTGTGTGTGTGTGTGTGTGTGTGTGTGTGTGTGTGTGTGTGTGCAGGCCTTTTTACTCGGTCCTCACTGTGCCACAAGTACAGGAATGTATGTGAGTGTGTGTGTGTGTGTGTGTCTGTTCTTGTACTTCTGACATTGTGAGGACCGGCATGAGTTTTTAACCAACAGAGTGAGGACGTTTTGACGTGTGTGTGTGTGTGTGTGTGTGTGTGTGTGTGTGTGTGTGTGTGGGTGTGTGTGTGTGAGGGAGAGAGCTTTTAATGACAGCAATCCATCAAAGATGATTGAGTGTCACCCAGAATGAAGGCCCGGTCATGACAGCCCCCCCCTCCGTCAGAGGACCAAGGGTGGCGGGCTGTGAGCGCTGCTCTCTTTTTAGAGCCGGCAGCACACGCGGCCAAAGGAATGATGGCGCGTTTATACTTAGACGGCGGTGGTCTCAGCAGCCAAAATTAGGAAGCCGCCGGCCGCATGTTGCGAAACGACACTTGTGTGGATGAACGGCTCTCTTCGGAATGCGTCTTCACGAGTCGCAGCACCGCAAAACCAATCGGGGAACGGAGTCAGCCCATGGCAGAGGCCACATCACACTTAGTGATTTTCATTGGGGGGTGGGGGGTCGAGGAGTACATTCAAACCTTGTTTCAAAAATGCGCATGGAATCAAGGCCTCGCCGAAAAGGGTTGCAACTGCCTATGGATGCCACAAGAGGGCAGCAAAGCCAACCCTCTCCCCCTCATGAGGCAAGGCCCCTGGGTTTAACATTGGCGCTTGACACCAAGATGCCACCAGATGGCACTGATATTAGATACTGCTTTGGCATGCGGTCCAAAGGTTAGCGCGGAGCCCCCCCCCGCCCCCCCGCCTGACGGCGAAATTCAACCACGGACGGCGGCCGTTTCACCTTGACGTCTTTGTGCAGGTGCACGGGCTCGTAGTCGATGTTGTGCTTCATGAAGAAGTCGTTGACGCACGACAGGAGGCTCATCTCTGGCAGCGAGAAGATGTCCATGAACTGTTTCATGGAGTGGCCGTGAGCACTCTGCGGGAGAGACGAGAAATGCAGACGCGGGCACGAGCGTCGGCGCCGGACGGAACGGGACGGGACGGCTTTTTACCTTGCCGTAGAAATCGCTCATAATCTCAAGAGGGACGTGGCAGCCGTCGTACATGGCGACGACTTCCTCGTCGGGGACCGGGTGAAGACCCCTGGAGACGGACAAAAGCGCAGCCGATCCGTTTCACCAGCCGTTGCGACACACTCAGTACAAACTCAAAGCAAGGTTTCCATTTCAAATGCCATTCTGTGCGTTTTCAAAGAGAATTAAGTAAGTGGTAAATGTAATGATGGTCAGCAGGCAAGGTTCACGTTTTATGTGACTTTTAATAACAACATGGCAGAGCAGTAAAACATGCGGTGTGCTCACAACAGTTACTTCCTGGAACTCCCCCTTATAGGCGGGACCTGTCGATGAACTGGAGTATGACGTACACAGTGCAAACTTTCATAAAGCGCTACTCATATAATAATAGCCTATTATGTGACAGTAAACCTGGTGAAGAAAAGAGGAAAATAGTGCGCAAAACTAGAGAATTGAAGAAAGATTTGATCACGAAATATGAGTCAGGTGTGCGTAGGTCTGTGTTGGCTAAGGAGTTCGGGATGCCGAAATCCACCATCAGCAGCATCCTAAAAACCAAATACCATCTGCCTGCTGACAGCTGGGATAGGCGCACGCCCCACGACAGAAAGAGAGAGATGTTCCTTCAATTTTTATGTTACTATGTTCTGTTAAAATTGGTGAAAATAAAACACATGACAGTTTGTTTGTACAGTATTTTACATATTACCTGCTCCCCTATTACATGTGTACAGTTTATGGTGTAAAATTGTCCAAAAAAAGTGGTTTAAAAAAAGTTGTTTTCTTGACTTGGAACGGATTAAACCATTTTACATTGATTCCAATGGGAAACATGGTTTTGGTTTTCGAACAGTCTTCTGGAACGAATTAAGTACGAAAACCGAGGTTTGACTGTATACATATTTAATTGACGTCGCGATGCATGATGTACTCTCCTCGATTTGATATCAAAAATATGTTTAATTCTTTCATATGAATGAAAAAAAAATAGACTTTTAAAAGCTCGAAAATGATGCATGACATTTCTTGGAGTACATTTGCCAGAAGTCGGTGACTGCTTTGATTGATGTCCCGACCTTGCGCGTGGCTCATACCTGTAGACGGTGCCCAGCTGGATGTAGTGGAAGGCATCGATCTTCATCAGCAGCGCCTAGCACGACAACGGCGAGGTTCACTGGCGGAAAAACATGCCGCCGGGATGCATTTGGATCGGATGAAATCAAGTCTTCCACACGGCTTACTTTCTGGACATCATAGTGAAGGCCCCTCACGGCAAAATCGGGAATGTACTCGTAAGCCCGCAGACCCTCTGGATACTGAAAGAAAAAAAAAAAAAATCACATTTCTCAACTCAACTGCACTTCTCGAGCACTTGAAAACAACCAGCGCTGTAAACAAAGTGCCGTACGTGGAGCAAAAAGAATGCATACAAATGAATAACAAGGATGGCAGAAAGAAAAAAAAAAAAACAAGTCTTGTGCTGAGGCAAAAATCCAAAGAATAGAAATGAGTTTGAAGACGAGTTGTTTTTTTTTTTAAAAGATGGGCAGCGATGGAGCGCACGCACACACACACACACACACACACACACACACACACACACACGCCGGGGCCCACCCTGTGCTTGTTGATGAGGATGTCCCGCGCTATGTCGAAGATGAGGGTGTGGAGGTGACTGGAGTAGAAGGCCAGCGTGTAGTCATAGTCAAAGCCGTAGACCTCGGTGTCCCGCAGGCTCATCTCGTTGTTGGCGAAAATGCTGTCGGGGTCCACCGAGATGCTGGAGACGGACGGCATGACATCTGACCGCACAGATAGGACAATGACGTGGACGTTAGAAAAATAACAAATACAAAAAAGCCGCTCAACATTGGTCACCATCATTATTGGTCCAAGATGCCGCGAGATGGCAAAGCACCACTTTTGTCTTAATAAATCCTCCTAACTGAGTTGACAGAGTTCCTTGACACTTAGTCCTGAGCATGAATGTAATAATAATGTTTAATTCGCATAAGGTGGTCCCTCGGGGCGTGGGGAGGGGGCCTTTCTCAGGCGCTTCGAGATGCAATACAGTGATCCCTCGCTATTTCGCGGTTCGTTTATCGCGGCTTCAGTGCATGGCGGATTTTTTCACACATATTCATAAAAAAAATTAATAATAATAAACTTTTCTTTTTTCATATACAGTACTGTATATGTTGCTCTATGTGACGCGCTGTTGTTTTGCTGACTTTCGCAGCTTCTCGCAGACCGGAACATATATATTAAAAAAATATATATATGTTAATTGGTCGCTACTTCGCGGATTTTCGTTTATCGGGGTGGTTTTGGTCCCCCATTGATCGCGATAAACGAGGGATTACTGTAGTGGCAAATAATAGCTAGTAGCGCCCAAAGGCTTTGTCACAGTTCTGTATTTTACTGCACAGTTGCTTGAAGCAAATAAATGCCCCTCTCGAGTCATTTCACTTCACTTGATAGTCTCCGCGGTGGAATAAACAAACCCCCGATGACCACTGACTTACGATCGAGTATCGGCGGCGTGCCGAAGGGCACCGCGCCATCATCGCTTCAACGCGTGATGAATGACAGTAAGCGTCAACTTTTGATTCAGCGCTCCTACCTTGAGTGTGTCTTTTAGTGTGGTTGTAAACAGACCACAAGCTGTCCGCCGAGCTGCTGCACGCAGACGAAGCGCAGTCGCTCCGAGCTGACACGCGCGGAGGACGGGAAAGCAAGTCACTCCGGCCGCGGCCGCGGCGGGACACCGCGCTGAAATGGTGGGAAGCCTTCAAGACGTGACGTCGGAGCAGGCTGGCGATCCCCGGAGACAGGAGACACGACAGGGGCGCCGACAAGTGGCCCATCGCCGGTGCTTTCAAGAAGGAGGCGCAGGTAGCTCAAACCCCACCGAGCGCCGACTGGGATGACAGTCCAGACCGGAAAGGGCGCGGACGTCACTTCCGTGTTTGGCGAGCTCACAGCCAATCGGCGACTCGCTTCCGGCCACGAGCATAAATAAAGGTGTTCAGAATAAGAAAATCATTTAATAGCGGAGTTCTGTCTTCAATATATCGATGAAAATATCGTTTTGTTTTGTATTTACTGAGAATTGTATTGTGACTTGTTCAATAAAGATTTTTCACCCAAAAAAAGGTCGAAATTCGCCACCGAGACGTCACTTCCGTGTTTGACGAGCCTACAGCCAATCAGCGACTTACTTCCGAGTCCGAGCATAGCGGTGACAAATTAGAATAACACCCAAGTGATCGTGTGGAACGCTTGTTGGCACAGCCTGGCCGCGTAAACAGTTGCAATTTAGTCGTTAACGACTAGCCGGCGGCCACCGAATGAAAGCAGCAATCAATCGTGTCATCTTTTAATCAGTCCCATTTGCAAGTAGCAGTGCATCACTTAAAAATGATGATGTCTACATTATAAGGCGCATTTATAATTCCTCTTTGGTCCGTTTGTTAGTTGTATACTGTGTTATTTTATATTATTCTGCATTTGTTATACTATTGAATAAAACTGAAAGGAATGCAAAAAGAAATGTAGATAAAGTGTTGTATTATCTCTGTCGTCAATGCTGGTGCTTTAAAAATAGGAAGTTAAAAGCAAAGAAACAAAAGGTTGCCGGTCCGCGAATAGCATATACCGCACTTGTCTCAACTGGTACGTGACACACACAAAAAGGTTGGGGGGGCACTGAGCGAGACGACACGCAGGCTGCGGGGAATGATCTATAAAACGCCACATTGGCATAGTTGAAGTCAAATTGCACTGAGGCATCCATGAAGTCAATCCACGTTCTGTTGCCACTTTTACACATGATGTAACCCAACGCCTAGAATGTACGTATGGCTCAATCAGTAATTCCCCCATGAAATATGGTCCCTTGAAGCTAAGTACTAGCGATAGTAGCATTAACGGGCTTTAAGAATTAAATCGCTTTCAACTGGTTAACTTCACGTTCATTTCTATCATTATGGTACCCACGTAAAATGAAAACACTTGCTGCGTGATAATAAAAAAATATATAATCAAATTGAACACGTAAATTGGTGGTGGGGGGGGGGGGGGTGATTTTCTTCGGGCGGCCAATGGTGACGAGCCACGATTCGACGGCACCGACTTATGTTGATGACGCCGATTCGTCCGCCGTCACAGCGTTGTCTCCGCTGTGATTGGTCGACGGTCGTGCGTGGTGCGCCGCCATTGGTCCAGCGCGAGCCATTTAAGCGTAGCGTCTTCGCGAGGGCGGCCCATTGTCAGTTTCTGGTGGAGCGGCGGTTACGGCGTGCGTTCAACGTCACCTTTTGGCCGAGGTGTGCAACCTTCACATTCAAAGCTCGAATCCCCAAAATGACGCGAGCGTGCCTTTTAGGACTTCTACTCGGGCTGCTAGCCTTCGGTGAGTAAACTCACAGCCGTACCGTTTGTCGCCGACCGACCGGGAACTTGCTAGCCTTATCCGCTAAGCTAGCTTTGCTTGGCGTTGTTACTTTGATCACTGCTCGACATTCATTCACGCCTTGTTTGAATTCTCTCTCAAACTGCCCCCGTATTCGCATCGGTCTGTCACTGTACATAGCGGCGTAGCATCCAGGTTGCCTTTGAATGTATTTCCCGGGCTTTCCAGAAGTTTCTAACGTCTTGCTGCCGTTATCTGCAGCCAACGGGGTTTTTTTGGTTTGTTTTTGCTTAAAATGGCAGATAAAATGGCAGATCCTTTCTTATTACTGTGTTATCCTTGAGTGAGGGTCGTCATTTTTTTCCCCACCTCCCTGCTCCAATCTGGCTGCTGCAATTCTAATCCTGTGCATTCTCACCGTGAAATTGAACGAACATCATGTGACGTCTCTCCATCCTTAAATTTTAGGTGCCGTGAGGGCTGAGGAGGATGAACTGGACGTGGACGGCGCCGTGGAAGAGGACCTGGGCAAAAGCAGGGATGGCTCCAAGACCGATGACGAAGTGGTTCAGAGGTTAGGAAAGCTCTTGTTTGGAACTGAACCTTAAAGTGCGAGGTCACGGACAAGCACCCCTCCAACCTTAGCAACGCGTCGAATATTAGCCTGGCGTATTATGGTTGGGGGGGGTCTCAAGTAAATGCTGTCATTTGTGAAAATATGAATGTAAACAACCGGCCGAATGAGCAGGACATTTCGCGGCCCGTTTTGCCGATGCCCGCCGGTGTGCGACGACTCACCTGGGGAGGGGGTTTTGTCGTTCTCTCGCAGGGAGGAGGAAGCCATCCAGCTGGACGGCCTGAACGCGGCCCAGGTCAAGGAACTGCGAGAAAAGTCTGAGAAGCACGCCTTTCAGGCGGAGGTCAACCGCATGATGAAGCTGATCATCAACTCCCTGTACAAGAACAAGGAGGTGAGCGGAGGAGGGGGGGGGGGGGCTGCGCGCCAATCCGGGGCTTGAGCTTTGCGACTAACGACGGCGACGAATTCTGCCCCTCAGATCTTCCTCAGGGAGCTGATCTCCAACGCCTCTGATGCCCTGGATAAGATCCGCTTGTTGTCGCTCACCAATGACGAGGCGATGGCCTCCAACGAAGAGCTGACCATCAAAATCAAAGTGCGCGGGTGCCGCCGCCGTCCGCCCGCCTGCCGTCGGACGCAAACCTTCTAAACGCGTCCCCTCCTCCTCCTCCTCCCCCCGCAGTCGGACAAAGACAAGAACGTGCTCCACATCACCGACACGGGGATCGGCATGACCAAAGAAGAGCTGGTGAAGAACCTGGGCACCATCGCCAAGTCGGGCACCAGCGAGTTCCTCAACCAAATGACGGAGATGCAGTCCGAGGACCAGTCCACCTCGGAGCTGATCGGCCAGTTCGGCGTGGGCTTCTACTCGGCCTTCCTGGTGGCCGACAAGGTCATCGTCACCTCCAAGCACAACAACGGCACGCAGCACATCTGGGAGTCGGACTCCAACCAGTTCTCGGTCATCGAGGACCCCCGCGGGGACACGCTGGGCCGCGGGACCACCATCACGTAGGTTTCAAATGTGTGCGGCGGCGGCGGCGTTCGCACATTCCCCCTTTTGCTCACCTTGAATCCCCTTTTTTGGGCAGGTTGGTGATGAAGGAGGAGGCCTCGGACTACCTGGAGCTGGAGACCATCAAGAATCTCGTCAGGAAATACTCTCAGTTCATCAACTTCCCCATTTACGTTTGGGCCAGCAAGGTATCTTGGAGCCTCTTTGCAAAGGGGGGGGGGGGGCTTCACGGCGAGCAGCCAGATCAAGCTGAGATTGTCGGGTTTTGTCTTTGTTCCCCTTCAGACCGAGACGGTGGAGGAGCCCATCGACGAGGATGTCGACGCGACGGAGGAACCGGAGAAAGAAGCCTCTGAAGACGAGGCCGAGGTGGAAGAAGAAGAGGAGGAAGAAGACAAAGACAAGCCCAAGACCAAAAAGGTGCCACGTTGGACAAAGGCCCATCCCCTTTTTTTATTTTTTTTCCTGGTGGGGAGAAATAACTCTTCCTTGGCTTTGTCTTCTGATCACCAGGTTGAGAAGACGGTGTGGGACTGGGAGCTGATGAACGACATCAAGCCCATCTGGCAGAGACCAGCCAAGGAGGTGGAGGACGATGAGTACAACGCTTTCTACAAGACCTTCTCCAAGGTGAGACAGACGCCGGCAAAAAAAAAAAAAATAGCCGTGCGGCGTCATCCTGTTGAGCCCCACGCCACAGCTGAAAATCCATCTTGCAGGGTTCGCCACGGGTCCTTAATAATTCATAAAAATCCATCAAGTTGTCAAATGATGTCCTTCATTTTCAGGGAAAGCTTCTAAAATCAATAAAAATCCATAAAACATTATTGATATTCGAAGATGAATTTTCTACATTAAATTTTTTCTCACAAGTTTTTTGTAAGTACAGTGAAACTCCTCTACAATGAAACCTGCATGGGCGAAAATACCCCCTAGTGTGAAAAAAATCTTCATGCATTGTGTGTGTGTGTGTGTGTGTGTGTGTTTACATCAGAGATCAAATTTGCTACAGTGAAAAAACCCCTGTTGCGAAAAATTTCTTGCTGCAAACACGATTTCGTTGTAGAGGAGTGATATGTGGCTTTCTGTTCATTAAATCCAAAGTGAATCCCCTGCTGAATTGAGAAAAGGGTCCTTAAAAATGGCTAAATTAGCCCTCAAAAGTCCTTAAAAGGTCCAATAAAAAGCAAGTGGAAGAGTGGGAACCCTGCGAGAGCGCCATGTCGCTTTTCAAAGGCCATCTTGGACAAGGGCAACAGGCGAGTCTGTCAAATCAAGTGTTAGCTGATTGGCCCTAAAAATCAAGATGTGCCCTTCCTTTGGCCGCAATGATTTGAACACCAGCTCAGTGAAATGTGGCTTTCTGTTCAGCCCGCATATTGCTGAGCGGGCATTAAATCCACCGTGAATCCCCTGCTGAATGGAGAAAAAGTCCTTAAAATGGCTAAATAAGTCCTTAAAAGGTCCATCAATAAAAAGCAAGTGGAAGAGTGGGAACCCTGTCTTGGTAGAGGGTTCTCCCGTGCATTTCTAATTGACTGATTAATCTTGACCTATTTTATTTGGGGGGTGGTGGGGCTGTGTGCATGTGCCAGCGTACCTTTAACGAGCGCGGCTTGTCCCCAACAGGACAGCGAGAACCCCCTGGCGCACATCCACTTCACGGCCGAGGGCGAGGTCACCTTCAAGTCCATCCTCTTCGTGCCCACCGCCGCCCCCCGCGGCCTCTTTGACGAGTACGGCTCCAAGAAGAACGACTACATCAAGGTGAGAAAGCGCATGCGGAAAAGGGTCTCCGGCCTGCGACGCAAAACGACCTCAAATACGCTCCACTAAAAGTCATTCATGATCAGTATTTGCCCCCCCCCCCCAATGTCTTCAATTGAAAAGAAAAAAACAACCCTGCATTTTGTATGACCTTCGGTTGTCTCTGAAGGACATTAAAATGGATTTGAACCTGTGATAGCGATGCCAAAAATGAGAAAAATTAGGGGCGGGGCCAAATACAAAAAAATCAACCAATAATTCTTTCCAAACGTCAAAAGCTCAAGGTGACCTTGCCGCTTTCAACGCGCATCTACAGAAACGCGGCTCCTTTTCTTTTCGGGGGGGGGGGGGGGGGGGGCAGGCACAATGTTCCCTTTCTTTTTTGGGTTGGATTCCCCAAAACAATGAATGAGCTTTTTGGTGACATTTGGAGCCCATTGGTTTCATCAAACCACGATTGTGGTTTTTGCGAAGTCTCTCCCGACTGCTGATGCGCGTTGTCTCGTCGCAGCTTTTCGTCCGGCGGGTTTTCATCACGGACGACTTCAACGACATGATGCCCAAATATCTCAACTTTGTCAAGGGAGTGGTGAGCGCCCAATTCCGCCTTTTATGCCGGAAGCCTTGAATTTTTTTTTAATCCTCGTTTATCTTTTGAATCAGGTTGACTCTGATGACCTTCCCCTGAACGTGTCCCGAGAGACTCTGCAGCAGCACAAACTGCTCAAGGTGAATCCATTGCAAATCCTGCCGTTTCTCCTTCCGCGGCCCAATTGCTTTGCCAGGGTTCCCACGGGTCCTTAAAGTTCATAAAAATACATTTTAAAAAGTTGTAAAATTCTTAATTATCCTTCATTTTCGGGGAAAACTTCTAAAATCAATAAAAATCCTTCAAATTATTTTTATTCAAAAATAAATTGACTTTTTATATTTTCTAAATTAACATGTTTATTAGTGTACTTTATTTGAGAATGAGTTCAAGTTTTTTTTCATTTTCCTACCAACATTTGTCATGTCAGGTAGGAAAATGACATTTTGAAATTTGACCTACAGTCTGTCAAATGACGGGTTAGCTGATTGGCCCTCAAAATTAAGATGTGCCCTTCCTTTTGGCAGCAATGATTTGAACACCAGCTCTGTGAGATGCTGCTTTCTGCTCAGCCCTCGTATTCCTGAGCGGGCATTAAATCCACCGTGAATCCCCTGCTAAATGGAGAAAAAGTCCTTAAAACGGCCAAATTGGGCCTCAAAAGTCCTTAAAATGGTGAGCTTGGCCCTCAGAAGTCCTTAAAAGGTCCCTAACTAAAAAGCAAGTGGAAGTTTTATTACAATATTTTTAAAAACCGGTGAATATTGAAGAGAGAAATTGTAAGTAAAATTTCAAAAGACGCGGCGCTCATTTGGCTTTTCTCCCTCGGCGCTCAGGTGATCCGCAAGAAGCTGGTGCGCAAAACGCTGGACATGATCAAGAAGATGGCCGATGAGCAGTACGACGACAAGTTCTGGAAGGAGTTTGGCACCAACATCAAGCTGGGCGTCATCGAGGACCACTCCAACCGCACCCGCCTGGCCAAGCTGCTGCGCTTCCAGACGTCCAACAGCGACACGACGCTGGCCAGCCTGGAGCAGTACGTCGAGCGCATGAAGGAGAAGCAGGACAAGATCTACTTTATGGCCGGCACCAACAGGAAGGAGGTATGCGGCCATTTTTTTTTTTTTAATGATTGTGCAATAGGCGTCCAGGCCGGGGTGCCCGCCGACCTCACGGCCCCTTTGCGTTCCAGGCGGAGGCGTCGCCCTTCGTGGAGAGGCTGCTGAAGAAGGGCTACGAGGTGATCTACCTGACGGAGCCCGTGGACGAGTACTGCATCCAGGCGCTGCCCGAGTTTGACGGCAAGCGCTTCCAGAACGTGGCCAAGGAGGGCGTCCAGTTTGACGAGAGCGACAAGGCCAAGGAGAAGCGCGAGTCGCAGGAGAAGGCGTACGAGCCGCTCACCGCCTGGCTCAAGGACAAGGCGCTCAAGGACAAGGTCAAGATTTTATTGGAGCACGTTAAAAAGACCCGTTTTGTGTAGCCATTTTCGTAGAAGGCAAGAGTGCTGAGAACCTAGCGTATGAGGCAAGTCGATGACAGGCAGGATTTCGGCCCACGAGTTCTCACTGTAGCGCCCTCGGGATGCGGCAAGAGCGACGACGCAAAATCCAGGAATCAAACCCTGTATTTTTTATGGTGGACTTGGTGTCGTCACTTGTGCCACATCCTGAGGGCGCTACACTACAGAAGAATGGAAGGACGAAAGACTCACTGAAAAATGGCGTCCAAAGTCGGTCAAGTCAGTGTCGTTCATTTCGTCAGCTTTCTGTTAAAGGTGTTGACTAATCCCATCTTCACATTCAGAACCCCCAAAAAATCACTTTGGTGATGTCTTCATCAATCAGTACAAAGTGGAGGCAATTATTTTTTTGCCTCAAATAGTCGTGAACACACGGAATTCGATTTTAAAGAGATTCACTTCATGTATTTTTGGATAGTCGTTATGGCATATATGTATATATACTGTGTAAATATTTATTTATTTTACCCCTCCAAATTCGCCTTAATGCATGAAAATAAACGCTGAGGCGGGCGAATCCTGCGATCGGCTCAATTTCACCTGTTTGAATCGGTGCGCAGATCGAGAAGGCGGTCCTGTCCCAGCGGCTGACCAACTCCCCCTGCGCGCTGGTGGCCAGCCAGTACGGCTGGTCGGGCAACATGGAGCGCATCATGAAGGCGCAGGCTTACCAGACGGGCAAAGACATTTCCACCAAGTGAGTTCGTTGGCCGCCCCGCCCCGAAAGGTCAAATGGAAACGCTAACGTTTGGCTAACGTTTGGCTAACGTTTGGCTAACGTTGGCTAACGTTTGGCTAACGTTTGGCTAACGTTTGGGCTAACGTTTGGGCTAACGTTTGGGCTAACACCTTTGGGCTAACGTTTGCGCCCCGCCCTTGCAGTTACTACGCCAGTCAGAAGAAGACGTTAGAAATCAACCCCAAGCATCCCCTCATCAAGCAGATGCTCAAGCGGGTCAACGTAAGTGAAGAAATCCATCGGCGAATGCCATTTACACAACATGTCTTTATTTTTTTCGGCCGAATTACGACTTTATCGTAAATCTAGGTACAAAAGTACGTTTTTCTTTTTCAATCAAGTTCCTGCCTCCGATTGCAAAACCAACCTGAGAAAGTTTCACGAGTGTCGTGTTCTGCGGCTTTAGGACGACGCCGAGGACCAGACGGCGTCGGACCTGGCCGCCGTCCTCTTTGAGACGGCCACCCTGCGCTCGGGCTACCAGCTGGCCGACACCAAGGCGTACGGCGACAGGATAGAACGCATGCTGAGGCTCAGCATGAACATCCCGTTGGAGGAGCAGGTTAGCCGCGCGTCGACCTCCCGACGTTGAGCGGGACGCGGGGCCAACGCGTGCTTGTGCTCACTTGAGGTGGAGGAGGAGCCCGAGGAGGAGGAGGAGCCGGCCGAAGAGGAGGAGGAGGAGCCGGCCGAGGACGACGGCGAGGAAATCGAAGACGAAGTTGACGACGACGAGGTCCTGGACGATGGCGAAGGCGACAAAGTGGTAAGAGAGAGCGCGTTGAAATTTCAGCAACTAGTCTTGCGTTTTGACGCTCCTTTGCGATTTCCTGGTAGGTCAAGACAGAGAAAATCGAACTGTGAGGCCACCTGGAGAGCACTTGGAACAGTAAAGCCAGGCGACTGAGAGCAGCGCGCCCCCTCTCCCCTCCTCCCGTGGTTTGTTGTCCTGGGTCGGTCGGTCGGGGTTTGTTTTTTTTCTGAAGGAGCGCTTGTTTGTTTGTTTTTTCTGTTTTCTTTTTTTACATTCCTCACACCTGTAAATTTGTTAATATTTAACTGACGTGTTGATGGAAAGATCCTGTCTCTTGATTGAATAAATGTTTCCTGGGAAAAGGAAGGTTGATGTTTGTCTTTTATTTTGAAACACACACACACTCATTCTCTTGTTGGTCAGGCCCACACATGTGAGGTTCACAAATGATTATCCAATCAGAGTGGTTGAAAATGGCTTCCTCTCTTTGACGAGCAAATGTTGGTTGGACAAACCTGTCATCTGCTGAAAAATGGATTTTTGGAGGTACGAAGATTTCTATGCAATAGAAAACATAGATTATACAATATACAAATAACAGTGCATATAGTTGCGTGCACAGCTCGATAACCAAGGCTTATGAAATGTATGCTGATACACACGTCTAAATAACTACACAATTAATTAACAAATAGTGATGGTTCACTCTTCACAAAATAGTGGATTGTCTTACAATACTAATGTCAAAACGCAATATTGGCCTAGAACCGAGATAACCAAAATATGCATGCTTAGCATTGAAAATAGCTGCGACTAGCATGCGCTAGCCCATATGCTAATATAGATAGCCCGAACGCTAATGTAGCATAGCAAAAAAACGGACGGAAAATCGTACTTAATATTTCATATTTCATTTTGGTTTGGTAGACATCATGAAAGTGCAGTCCAAACAGAATTTAACTCACAGACGATGCTTTCCAAGGCATATACTGAAGAAGAAAACAAATGAGGACAACATCTAGCACGAAACCAGGCGCTCTTCACTGAACGAGGTACTTCCGGTTTGTGCTACCAAAATTAAAGTCCCCTAAAAACTGAACATGACAGTGTGCTTTGGTGCGCGCTGCTCAAGTACGAAGGTCCACGTGGGGCTTTTTATTTTTTTTAAATACAGAATGTTAATTGGTCGCTACTTCGCGTATTTTCGTTTATCGCGGGCGGTTTTGGTCCCCCATTAACCGCGATAAACGAGGGATTACTGTACTACCACCCAGAGGCAACTCGCGGAAATCCAAAATGCAGTTTGTGAATGAGCATTCAATTGAGGCACAAAAAAAGAAAATGACGGCTTTTATTCGGCAAATGTGAGGCGAGCCTTTGCGTTCTTGGAAGAAAGCAGCGTCTGATGTGCACATTCGTGAGTTTTCGGCGATTTCGGTCACCAATGTTGACTTTTGTCTATTTCTGCGTCCGGTATTTGGTTGGCGCCAGAAGGAAGAATTTGGCTCGGCGGCTCGTCCGCGGTCATTGGATGGGGCGTTGCCATGGAAACCCGGGTCACATGCGTGGGTTTCCTGTGCAGCCATCATCGTCAGAAGGAGAAGGAGAAGGGCGAGGATGGTGATGATGCCGCTCGGGCCCACGAGGCGTTTTCTCGAGCAAAAAGCGCATCTTTGACGGACCTCTCGAGTCTTGCTGCCGCCGCCGCCGCCGCCGCCGCCGCCGCCATCGCCGTCGCCATCGCCGCCATTGTCCTTCGAGCCTCTCTCGACGCCCCAACAGGAATGAGTATAGAAATCCCCGCGGGCCTGACGGAGCTGTTGCAGAGCTTCACCGTGGAAGTGCTGAGGAACCAGCCGGGGGACCTTCTCGACTTCGCCCTGCAGTACTTCACCCGCCTCAAGGACCGCGAGAGCCGCAGCAGCAACCGCCGCCGGGATGGGGACGACGATGGAGGGGAGCCGCCGCCGCCGCCGCCGCCGCCGCCGCCGCCGCCGCCGAGGGCCACCGGCGGCAAGGCCGTCAACTTCCTCGACGAGGCCATGCAGATCGACTCGGAGAACGGAGAAGAAGAAGAAGAAGACGACGACGAAGACGAGGACGAAGAGTTTCAAGGTACGCGCTCGTTCGCATCTCCTCCGCTGCGGATGTTAGCGGGGCGCCGTCAAATGCCGCTCGGATCAGTGCATCGTCCGAATCGAGCGTGCAATCGTCTTCCAAAGGCGCATTTGTTGGCGCTCACTCGCGGGCCCGGCTGGCTGGCCGGCTGGCTGGCTGGCTGGCTGGTGACGTAGCGCGAGGTTGCACCGCGGTCCAGCGCGCCCATGCGTGAGTCGTTTTTTTGCGTGGAACCCCCTCCCTGTAATTTCACCCTGATGTGGGGGGGGGGGGATTCATTTTCATCCCAGCCGTGTCTTATTTTCTTCTTCTGTTGCCTCTGTTACGATCCGGCAGGGGGGGCCCAGGCGCGCTCTTGGAGAGTAGCCGCCGTTAGCTCTTTATACAGTTATCCCTCGTTTATCGCGGTTTAGTGGGGGACCAAAACCACCCGCGATAAACGAAAATCCGTGAAGTAGCGACCAATAAACATACTGTATTAAAAAAAAATGCCCCACATGGACCTTTGCGCTTGAGCAGAGTGCACTAACATACACACACACACACACACATGTGCACACACTAGCACGCATCGTAAACAACGCTTAATCACTGATTTTTGCAGACTTCAAAAAAAATATATATATATATTTTTGTATACATGTTTGAAAAAATCTGCGATGCGCCAAAGCTGCGATAAACAAACGGCGAAATAGCGAGGGATCACTGTCAACGCAGGCAAGAAAAAGCATCATTTTTCTTTGTTTCATTTGTTTTGTGGACTGAAGCTGCACACACGGGGGTCCAAACCTTCTCGAGAAGCAGGTCTCATCCGACTGACGCGCGCACTTGGACAAACCGACTGCCAGAAACAATCCGTCCTGTATTGTTGTGCAAGGTGCCTTGTTTATGGATGCGGCTCTCGTGAGCGCGTTCATTGTGTTGCGCGTCATTGAAATTGGCTCGGAGGAGGAGGAGCACGCGGGCACTTGGAAGCGGGCAGCGGCGTCCTCGTGGAGTGGAGCTCTCCATATAAACGCCTCAATAAGGGTCAAGCTTTCAAAAAACAAAACAAAAACCAAAAAAAGGCAGGCAGGCGCCCGCTCGCTGCGTTTGGACGAGAAAAGCTGCCCCATTGACTCGAATGTGCATGTCTCTTGTCTTTTGCCAGCGCCGATCATCAACAGATTCATCAGAAGAGCGTCAGGTGAGTTCTGGCGACAACCGCGTTGCTGCCACTTGACAAGTCTCCACCATACCCCCCCCCATGACAACCACCGCGTCCGTCCTTTTCCTTTTGTCCTCCGTCCAAAGTCCTTGATGGAGGGACATGAGTTTCATTCATTTCGTGGCCACATTGCTCTTTTTTTTTCTCCACCATTTCTTTCCAATCTTCTTTTTCCCGCCGAAACGCATGCAAATTGACCCGCTGCCCTTTTTGTTGGACAGTGTGTGCCGAAGCCTTCAACCCCGATGAAGACGATGAGGAGAAAGAGCCCAGGGTAAGCGCAGCGTTATTCTCCTTGTCATCAATAGCCTCTTCTTTTTTTTTTTTTTTTTTTTTTTTCTCCTTTTTTGTGGAATTGAACAATATTGAAGAGTGTGAATCATCTTATCCAAACAAACAAGATGACATCTAGGTTTTTTAGTAGGATTATTCAAGTGCTCTTTTTTTTTTTTAACCCCCATGCAGTGATAATCCCAAAATTGGACATTTCGGCCACTTTGGACGATTTTGGACAAATGGACACCACAGAGAAAACCGTGACAAATAACTCCACCAAGCTGAAATTGTGCCTAGGATGTCTATCTATGTCTTGGCCAATTCCCACTGAACATTTTGAGGGGTTGAAAGTGAAACAAAATGAAAAGTGAAAAGAGTTGTTGCACATTGGAAGAGGGACATTTTTGGGACGTCATACCCTTCATGCAGCCGCTTCAAAATACTGCATGAGGGTTAATTTTAGCATTTCAGCCTGTCATTTTCAATCAATTATTCCTGCCCGTTTTTTATTTTTATTTTTTTAATTATCTGCTGTTGCTTTTATCATCACAACCAATCCCAAAACAGAGGAGAAGAGTCACATGGTTTGATTTTTTTATTTTTTTGGGGTGGCTTCACTTTTTATTTGGATCAGTTTGAGCTTTTGTTTATTTGCTTTTCCATTGGGTCCCATCAACGTCTCAATTTAATTTTTTATTTTTTTTTTACAAAGATCTTAGGATGGAAGCAGCAGAGCTGCCAATGTGGAGTAAAAATATTTTGACTGCAGGGTTCCCACGGGTCCTTAAAGTTAATAAAAATCCATCCAAAAAGAAGTTGTAAAATCATGTTCTTAATTGTCCTTCATTTTCAGGGAAAGCTTCTAAAATCAATAAAAGTCCTTAAAAATGTATTTTTATTCAAAAATAAATTGAAGTTTTAGATTTTCTAAATTTAAATTTTTCTCAGTGTACTTTATTTGTGAATGAATTCAAGTTTTTTTTCATTTGACATACAATATTTCAAATAAAGGGTAAGCTGATTGCCCCTCCTTTGGCGGCAATGATTTGAACCCCAGCTCAGTGCTATGTGGCTTTCTGTTCATCCTGCATATTGCTGAGCGGGCATTAAATCCACCGTGAATCCCCCGCTGAAGGGAGAAAAAGTCCTTAAAAAATGGCTAAATTAGCCCTCAAAAGTCCTTAAAAGGTCCAGAAATAAAAAGCAAGTGGAAGAGTGGGAACCCTGGACTGGCAAATACGTTGAAATTTGCGTTTGATTGCAACGTACAGGTGGCCCAGCCCAAAACGGACGAGCAGCGACAGAGACTCCAGGAAGCGTGTCAGGACATTCTTCTCTTCAAGAATTTGGAGCCTGTGAGTACCTCCTTTGTCCGACACGTCAATAATACCGTCGACATTTAGCTCCGCTCAACGCAGAGAAAAATGGTCAACCGATTTCCACAAAAAAGGGTCGATGAATGTGTGGAGATGCGGTTTTGCCGATTTGGGCTTGCCCTGACCGAGTAATCAGAGGACGTAAGAAAAAAAAAAAAAAAACAATGCGGGCGTCGAAATCAAGTGCTTCCAATGGCGTGCAGTCAGGGGAGGCAGGTGAGGCCGTGCCTCCCCTGTCATTACAAGTATTCATATTTGTCCGCTCGATGATGATTTTGGGGTCGTTCTTCATCTATTTGGACCATTTTATAGTAAAATTCGCGACAAGCTGTCATTTCTCACCCTGAAAATGGAGGATTTCATTTCAGTCAAACCCCAACCCTCACTGCACGCCACTGGAGTAATGCGGCGGGCGGCTCGTGTGACGACCGTTGGAAATGTTGCGTTCTCTGCCTACCCAGGAAGAGATGGCGCAAGTGTTGGACGCCATGTTTGAGAAGTTCTGCGCGGAAGGCGAACACGTCATCGACCAGGATGATGACGGCGACAACTTTTATGTGATTGAGAGGTAAGGTCACACGAGCGCCTGTGCGGTTTTTGGGGGGCTTTCTGTCCCAAAGATGGCCGCCTCCAGAGCGGAGCGGAACGAAATGGGAAACTCGCGCGTAGCATGACTTGGAAGAAATGAAAAGAGCCCAACTCCAAAGCGGCAGGCGACGCTTCCGGCACGTGAGGTTTTTCCGTCCAACGGCAAAAAGAACTTGGTAAAGACCAAAACGTGCAAGCGAGCTAGCGTGAAACGCCATCCATCCACAGGCTAACCCAAGTGAGCGCGGATTCCCAGACCGCGTACGGGCGATACTCGCGGCCGTCCGCTGTCGTCTCTCCTCTCCTCCACACGTGTGTCCCGATCTTTGTCTTTTCTTTTTTTCCCCTCCTCAGGGGGACCTTCAGCGTTCTTGTCAACGTGGAGGGCGCCGAGAAGCTGGTGGGTCGCTACGACAACCGCGGCAGCTTCGGGGAACTGGCGCTGATGTACAACACGCCGAGGGCGGCCACCATTGTGGCCGCCTTGCCCGGAGCCCTCTGGTGCCTCGTGAGTGAACCAGCGCTCGGCGGTTTGCATTTGAGCCGGAACCCGGTCAAAAGCCGGGTTGATCCGTTGATCCGGGAGGGGGGGGGGGGGCGGGGATCGCGCCGGCCCGCCGATGCGACTCGTGTATTCCCACAAAGATGTTTGCAAAAATGATGAGGGAAAAGAAAAATCGGCGACGCTCAAATCAAATACAGTAATTCTCGTTTATCCGGGTTAATGGGGACCAAAACCACCCGGATAAACACATTTTAAAAAAAGCCCCACGTGGGCCTTTGCGCTTGAGCAGAGCGCACTAACACACACACACACACACACACACACATTCCTGTACTTGTGGCACAGTGAGGACTGAGTAAAAAGGCCTATACACACACACACACACACACACACACACACACACACACACAGGCAAGCGATCAGATTGTGCATGACAATCTGCTCGCCTGGCTTCAGATTTGAACGGAAGTTGTCCATAAATCGGCAAAAATGTTTTCCGCTATTTTTTCTTTTTCTCTCCCCAGGACCGTCTGACGTTTCGGAGGATCATCGTAAAGAACAACGCCAAGAAGAGGAAGTTGTATGAGGCCTTCATTGAAACGCTTCCGCTGCTCACGTCACTGGAGGTCGCCACCCTTTTTGGGGGTTTTTTTTTGGGGAGAGGCGTGGGGGGCTTGGCTGGCTGCAGCATGCCGTGACACTGAAAAATCGTGCGAAACGTCTCGCTTTTCTTGACTGTATTGATTGATTTCTTGGCTTATCTTGTCTGTCCGCAGCTTTCCGAGAGGATGAAAGTGGTGGATGTGATCTCGACGAAAGTGTACTGTGACTCGCAGCGGATTATTGCGCAGGTAAAATGTGTTGCATATCCTAAAATCGGTCTCCATTCCTTTTTCCCCCCCCTCGTGTATTTTTAACCCCCATGCGGTAATGATCCCAAAATTGGACATTTCGGACACTTTGGACGATTTTGGACTCTTGGACAAATGGACACCACAGAGAAAACAGTGCGAAAAATAACTCCACCAAGCTGAAATTTTGCATAGGATGTCTATCGATGTCTTGGCCAATTCCCACTGAACATTTTGAGGGCTTGAAAGTGAAAAAAAAAGAAAAGTGAAAAGAGTTGTTGCACATTGGAAGAGGGACATTTTTGGGACGTCATAGCCTTCATGCAGCCGCTTAAAAAGACTGCATGAGGGTTAAAAAAAAAAAACTGATTTTTTTTTTTAAAGGGGAAAAAAGAATTCTATTAAAAAAAAAAATAATCTAATGGTAATCATCCTCCTTGTAATCATCTCCAATGACCTTGTTTTGTTGTCAGGATGAGTTGGCTGATTGTTTCTACATCGTGGAGTCTGGCCAAGTTCGCATCACCATGAAGAGGAGCAGGGTGAGTCTCACGCTGAGGAAAAGGCGCTTTTGGTTTTTGATCGTGCCACGGCGCGCTCGGGCTCTCAAACTGGCAAGACGAAAGGCGCGTTACTACCGGACTGAAGTTCAAACTAAATATTTGGTCTTCCAAGAATAAAGTCTGGATTTTGTTGTTGTTTCCCAAAAGGGCTCCGATTACTGGAATGAAAATCTTTTTCTTTTCACAAGCGGGAAAAAAAAAAAAAAAAGTCGCCCGCGTTAGCGTTGGCTGGCCCCCCCAAAATCTTCGCTTCTCTGTTTGCAGACGAAAAAGGAGCAGGATGAAGAGGAAGTGGAAATCGCCACGTGCTCCCGGGGCCAGTACTTCGGGGAGTTGGCGCTGGTCACCAACAAGCCCAGAGCCGCCTCCGCCTACGCCGTGGGGAGCGTCAAATGCTTGGGTGGGTAAATGCCGTTCCGGGAGCTCCCGGAGGGAAGGTGGGAGGGGGGGGGCCGGCCCCTTTCAAGATTGGAAAACAAATGATAGGATTTTCAAAAGTGAAGCCGTGCCATAGTCGGAGGGATGCGCTTCCTCCTACGAGCTCCAGTTTAGGCGAGCGGCAGCATTTTGGAGCAACTGGAGATGCTCGATGGAGGATCGGCTGACCCCCAAAGTCAAGTACGCGGCAGTCATCCGGCCCAGAACTGTTTGGGAATGTCCGGCCAAAAGTGAAAAGAAAAATGCATTCAAGACACAGACTGAATATTTGAAATAAAAAATGCAATTCGTGGATTATCCGCTAGGGGGCGCACAGGTTGTTATCACAGTAGAAGACGACGTTGTTTTGATCGGCGCATCTGGTTAACGGCGTTTCCTTGCGCTCCTCAGTGATGGACGTGAACGCCTTCGAACGTCTCCTGGGCCCGTGCATGGACATCATGAAAAGGAACATTGCCAACTACGAGGAGCAGCTCCTGACGCTGTTCGGAAGTCGCGCCGACGTCGAGCAGCGCTGCGCCTGAGACCGCTCGCACCCTCCCGGTGTCCGCTTCCAGAACAAAAAAAACAAAAAAAAAGGGCAAAAGAAACCAAAAGAGCTTTTCTTACAGGACGATCACGACGAGACGTCGGTGTTTTGCAGTCGAGTCACCAACGCCAAAGCGGAGTCACTTGAAGCTCCCTTTCCATCCGCATTTGACCTTTGTTGGCGTCACATTTTGGTTCCGGCGTTGGCTGAAGAGGCACATTTTTGTTTTTTTTATTTTGCCTCAGACAGAATGTCGGCATGCTGGGACCTCAACATTTGTATTTCTGTGTTCAATGTGCGTGCCCAGTGGCCTACTAGTATTCTTTGGCAAAAAAAAACAAAAAACTTCAGACAGATAGCAGGTAGTTTTTTTTTTTAAAGACTTGCCAACACAGCGTTGTCCAATTTCATCGGAAGGAAATACAGTCAAACCTCGGTTTTCGTACTTAATCCGTTCCAGAAGACTGTTCGAAAACTGAATTGTTCGAAAACCAAAACCATGTTTCCCATTGGAATCAATGTAAAAAATTTAATCCGTTCCAAGTCAAGAAAACAATTTGTAATAGGAGCGCAGGTAATATGTAAAATACTGTACAAACAAACTGTCATATGTTTTATTTTCACCCATTTTAACATGAACATAGTAACATAAAAATTGAAGGTTTTCAAACAGTCTTCTGGAACGTATTATGGACGAAAACCGAGGTTTGACTGTATATATCTATACAGTACATGCAATTGGTTCAGTTATTCTCATGTGTGGCCATGTTTAATTTTTGGGGGAGTGTGAAATCTAAGTCCTGCTGATTTTTTGCTGTGTGTGTGTGTGTGTGCCAGTGAAGCATATTTTACGACGATGTTTATGTCTACCTCGAACAATGTTCGGGATCACCAATCAATTTGAAAGTGAATAGAAAACAAACTTTTCTGGGTGTCGTCCACTTCAAATGAAAACAAATCAAATGTGACAATAATTGTTCTTTTCATCCCTCGTGCAGGTACTTTTGTTTTCTTCGCCGCAAACCCACTTCACTAAGCCATCATGATGACTGTATGTTTCACTTTCCTTGTCAATAAAAAAAAACCCAAAAAAACTCCTTTGCATTACTTTGTTTCCTGTGTTATCCCGGCACATTCATTCTTTTCAAAATGTAAATGGAGTGACGAGATTTTATGGCCAAAATGTCATCCAGAGTCGAGCCTTCAAAATATGGCCAAGAAAATGGGCAAAAACAAGTAAAGAATACCCCCCAAAAATATGTTACAAAAAAATGACCAAACAAAAGACACAAATCGAAATAGCAAATACTGACAAAAATCTAAAAATGTGTCAATCATACAAAAGATAACTAATATGGGGACAGAAAATTGACACAATCGGCAAAAAAAACCCAACTAACAAACACTGAAAAATATTTGACCAACCAGACAAAAGCTTGGACAAAAAAAAATACACAGGCAAAAAAAACTAACAAATCTGAGAACCCCCCCCAAAAAAAGTCAAACAGCTGAAACATGTGGCAAAAAGAAGGAAGAAAGCTGACAAGCGCTGGCAAAAAGTCTGATCAACTGGACAAAGATAAAGCAAAACATTCTTCTATTTTTCATGGACACGCTCGGTCACGTGGCTCAAGAATGCACGCGGACTTCCGGGCCACTTTTTTCTCACAATGGTTTTCGATTTGTGGTCTGAACGCGCTTGTCATCCCCGCCATGTTAACGTCAAACTGGTTGATACGCAGTTACTCATTCCAAGCATGTACTGTATTCGTAGGTGAACGAGTACTTGCCCCATTGGCGATAAAAAAAAAAAAAAAGAACGGGGTAAAAAAACAACTCGGTATTGTTCACGTTTTTGCCAATCAGCTGTTTGTGGGCGGTAACAGCAGTGGACTTTTGTCCAATCGGACGACGGTCAACAAACTTCACCCCGCCCTAATTTTTTCCCTAAACGCAGCATCCAATAGAATCGCGGTGTTTGAGTTAGTGACAGCGCCGCTATCCAATGGGACGTGTTAGTTGGAGAACCTCCTCCTAGCCCTCGAGTGAATACCACAGAGAGTTGCCTAGTGGCAACGCGTCTGGTAAGTGAATGTTCGCCTACTTTTTTTTGGTCTTCCCCTCGTACTTGAGCACGTGCCCCATTGGCGATTTAAAAAAAAACAGAAAAAAAGAACGGGGAAGAAAAAAATAACTGTATTGTTCACGTTGTTGCCAATGAGCTGTTTGTGGGCGGTAACAGCGGTGGACTTTTGTCCAATCGGACGACGGTCAACAAACTTCACCCCGCCCTGATGTTTTTTTCCCCTAAACGCAGCATCCAATAGAATCGCGGCGTTTGAGTTAGTGACAGGGCCGTTATCCAATAGGACGTGTTAGTTGGAGAACCTCCTCCGAGCCCTCGAGTGAATACCACAGAGAGTTGCCTAATGGCGACGCGTCTGGTAAGTGAATGTTCGCCGACTTTTTTTTGGGTCTTTCCCTCGAAGAAATAAAGCTCCAAAGTCATTTCGAGCGGGACAACCGCTGACGCCGCGCGTTTGCGTCGCCGCCGAGAGACGTTAGCGGGGTTGTCAAACGGTTGTCGGACGGCGAACGGCAGGTTGAACGTCGTGTGTGTGTGTGTTTTTTTTCCGCCTCTCGCATCGCCTCGCTTGCCTTGTTTATGTCACTGACAGCGATGCAAATGCGGCGAGTCGAGTCGTGGAACCGGTTCGATTCGCTTGACATCGTGTGTCCCGATGTCATTCATTAGCAAAAGGGGGGGCCAAGCAAAGCGAGGTTGCGTCATGCCCCAACTTGTTGACATTCTTTTGTTTACAGCGAAAAGGCAGCGAAGGAATGAGACAAGCGCCCCTTTTTCTTTCTTTCCGCCATTTCCGGGTACTCGTTTGAAAAAGTGTCGTAACGGCGTCGTCCGTTTGGGTTGACGAGCGGCGGAATTGGCACTTTGGCAGCAGTTTGTCGAGCAGGCTGCGCAGTTGGGAATGAATGAGCTCTGGTGCGCATGCGCACGAAACCTCACAACTTTAGAAACAAGACCTGCGGGGGAAGGGGAGGGGGGGTCACGTGACCGCCCACCATGCCTTCCCATGGTGCATGTGTGAAAATCAAGATGCATGTTTCGGTTGCCCATGTGATGTTTTTTTTTTTTTTTTTCAACTTTGCCTTTTTGCCCCCAAAAAAGCAGGTGATGTGATGACGCAATCCCAGCGAGTTGACGCCCACTCCGCCGGTTTGAAGAGCAAGCGAGACCCGATCGACGCGCCAGGATGGACGAGATGTACGACCCGCTCAAGTGTCACGAAGATTTGCCATCCTCGCCCGGCTGCCCCATGGACTTCGGTAAGGGAGGCGCCCCGCTCGCGTTTGCGTGACCCGCGATGGGTGAAAAAAAAGTGCAGAGTGCCGTTTGCACACAAAAAAAAAAAGAAGACACTTGTCCCCATAGTTTTCGCCGTCCCACATACTTTTTGAGCCCACGTTTCAAATTCTTCGCCGGCGCCACTTGAAATGCAAGACGAGCATCTCGCATCACGTTTGGATGACTTGCCGGCACCGGTGGCTGGCCACCGAAAGTCGGCACCTTGTGGCAGTTGCCAAACGGCAGGCGATAAAAAAAAAATCGCGGCCTTTTCGAGCCAGCTCTCTCGATTAGTCGAAGCGACGTATGCTAGCTTCACGCTAGCGTAATATGCTCGCTTCACGCTAGCGTAATATGCTCGCTTCACGCTAGCGTAATATGCTCGCTTCACGCTAGCGTAATATGCTAGCTTCACGCTAGCATAATATGCTAGCTTCACGCTAGCATACGAAGTCTGAAATGTCACGGAAAGTCAAATGGAAATGAGCGTAGGCGCAAGAAGCGACAATTTCGAGGAGCAGATCGGGGGGCGCCATCAACCGAAGCCGGAGCATCTGCTCCAACGAACGCGGCGGCGACGCCTAGCGACCGAGCGTACGGCGACGACGACGGGACTTTTCCGCGGCGCGTCAAACGGCCGTCGCCGGCAAACGCGCCGGGGGCCGGCGAGCTTTCACCGTCTCCCGTCGCACAGACGACATGCCGGAGCTGCAGGCGGTGGAAGAGGACCGCAGGTGGGCCGGCGTGTTCCGGCTGGGTGCCGGAGTGTCGCACCAGGAACCTGGCGGTGGCGGCGGCGGCGGCGGCGGCGGCGGCGGCGGCGGCGGCTGGCTGGCCGAGCTGGCCAACATCGCCACCAGCCCTCAGAGCCCGCTGCTCAAAGACGCCCCCTACAAAAGGTGCGCCCGTGGCTTTTTTTCGCTCTGGGTCCAGGGGGCGCAAGTGGAGGTTGGGACCCCCCACCACTGTGACAATGACAATGTGTTGGTTTTTCACTTTTTTTGCCCGCTTTTTGTCATGTTTTGTCCAGTTTAGTTGGATGATCTCCCCCATGTCTTTTTGGGAGGGAGGGGGTCATTGTCATTTTGAGCAACATTTGTATTTTTTTTGTGTCTGTATTTAGGTAAAGTCCCTTTTGATTCGATTTTTCAAGTCAGATCTTTTGGACAGCACATTTTTTTGCCAGACGTGTCATTTTTCAGCCATTGATCGATTGGCCCGGTCGGTGTAGGAGTCGGATTCCTCGTGCTGTCTGTCAGGGAGTTTAAGATAAGATAAGATAAGATCACCTTTATTGGTCCCACACTGGGGAAATTTGCAGTCTACAGCAGCAAAATTTGCAGTGGCATTTTTTGCTCCTATCGCAAGGCCGTAAAACGCTTTCAACTCGTCGTCTTTGTTGCGCTCTTTCCTCGGCACCGGCAGATCGTCTCCGGTGCACATCTTTGGCAACAGCAACAGTCTCCATTCCTACGCCCGCCCTCCCCTGGCCAGCAGCGCGCCCACCCCCTCCAGAGGTCACCTGAGGGAGCGCAGGCGCGTCAGGGTAACTCTTGGTGTTTTTTTTGTGTCGTCCTCTCGAGCCGAGCTATTGCTTCTCACGTTGGGTCGTTGCCCCGCCCCCGCTCCGCAGGCCAGCAGCGAGTCAGAGTCGGGCGTCTTCTCCATGTCGTCGTCCTTCTCCGATGACGAAGACATGGCCTGGTCCCACTCGTGGCCGTCCACTGCCTGGCACTGCTTCCTCAAAGGTTCCTCGGCGACACACGCACGCACGCACGCGCAAGAGTCAAATACAAACACGGCAAATGAGTCCATTCACTCTTTGCTTTTTTTTTTCTTTTTTTTTTTTTTGCCCCAAACTCAGTTTGGTCCTTTTTTCGCCCGATTTATGATCGTCGCTTGTTTTGCCCGATTTTTGCACTTCTTCTCCAATGTTTGTAAGCAGCATTTTTTTGTTGCCAGCTGTTTGATAGCTTCCGCACCTCATTTTATCCTCCCCCAGGTCAGTTTTGACCAGGGTTCCCACGGGTCCTTAAAGTTCATAAAAATCCATAAAAATAGAAGTTGTCAAATGATGTTCTTCATTGTCCTTCATTTTCAGGGAAAGCTTCTAAAATCAATAAAAATCCTTAAAAATGTATTTTTATTTGATTTTTAAAAAAAAGTTTGATATTTTTCTTAGTGTACTTTATTTGAGAATGAATTCAAGTATTTTTCATTTTCCCAACTGTAATACAGGTAGGAAAATGAACATTTGACATACAGTGCTAAATGGAGAAAAAGTCCTTAAAAATGGCTTAATTAGGCCTCAAAAGTCCTTAAAAGGTCCATCAATAAAAAGCAAGGGGAAGAGTGGGAACCCTGTGACAGATTTTTGTCATTTTGTCGTCCTTTTTTTTTTTGCCGTTCTTCAAAAGAAATTTTGTTTCATCTGCGATTTTGCTGTTATTTGGCTTCTATGTCCGATATATGGATCGGTCCTTGTCCGATTTGGATGTGTTTTTGTCCCAGATTGGCGGCGCCCCTTTTTTGCTGCATTTGCCTGATGTTTTTTTTTTTTCCTTTTAGTCCGCGTTTTTGTCCAGATGCGATCCGATTTGGTCATGTTTTTTCCCCGATTTACATCGTCAGCCACGCCCCCTTTTTGCACCAACTAGCTTGTTGCACTCCCATTCGTAAGCCCGAAGCCACGAGGGGAAAGTCGGGCTGCCGCAAATGTAGTGGCAAGTCCACCCGGGGGCGCGCGCGTCATTGTCGACTTGGCTGAGACGATTTTTGGTGCGTCGCAGGAACCCGCCTCCGCTTCCATCGCGGCCCAAACGTGGAGTGGCAGGAAGCCGACGAGCTGGGCGATTCCGACGAGGATTGGGACGACGAGAGCCTGCCGCCGTCCTCCTCTTCGCTTCAGGTTGGGACGCCGACCGCCGGCGAGGCCTTTCGTTTTCCCCGGCTGAACGCAAGGGGGGCGGGGGGCAGTCGTGAGGCTGACGCCAGGTGCCGCTATTCAAACCCGAGCAAAACATGGAGAATTCTCGTCAAGTGACGTTTTCGTGCCACCAAAAATTCTTTTTTTTTTGTGGCTCAAGTCTAAGTCTGCTTGTGTCGTTTTTTTGGGGGTCCGATTTGGCTGACGAGTCCATTTTTGTCCATTTTTTTTTTTTGGATTTGTTGTTGATAGTCAAATTTTTTTATTTCTTTGCCAGATTTCGGTCCATTTTTGGGGTCCTATTTTTTTGCCCGCTAGTCTTCTGGGTCCGCGTTGCGTTTTTTGTCGTCCCTTCCACGTCACTGTCGTCTCGTTTCTTTTGGAGTGGCTTGCGCTCGATTTGTCCTTTTTGCGGCCATTTCAGAGATTTGGCTCGGAGGGCTTGAAGCTGATCCGCCACGAAGAGACGCTGTCTTACGGCCAGGCGGTGCTCCAACTCACCTTTGACCCCGGCTCCCCCGAAGACGGCCTGCTAAGCGCCGAATGCCGCCTGGACCATCCCTTTTTCGTGCGGGGTAAAGGTACGCCCGCCGCCCGCCCGTCGGCCGCTCCGCATCTGGCGTCCGCGTCGATTTGACGGCACGTTGCGCCGGCAGGGTGGGCCTCCTTTTATCCGAGCCTCACCGTGGTGCATCACGGGATCCCTTGCTACGAGATGCAGCTGGGGGACGCCTGCCTGCCGCCCAACCACCCCGACGCCATCAAGTGCGACGACTCGGTGGTTTTCGATACCTTCAGAAGGTAAAGGGGCGCGGGCGGGCGGGCGGGCGGGGGCGCGGCCGAGTCCGAGCGGAGGGGGATGGCCAACGCCGTTTGCGTGTCTGCCCCCTCGCAGTTACGACTTCACCCCGCTGGACTCGTCGGCGGTGTACGTCCTGAGCAGCATGGCGCGCCAGCGCCGCACCTCCCTGTCCGCCGCCGCCAGTCCGGACCGCGACAAGGCGGCGGAGCGCTCGGCCTCCCCCCATTCGGCGGGCGGCCGGTCGGCCAGGGGCCAGGCCTCGGCCTCCGCCTCCGCCGCCGCCGCGCCCGCCAAATGCAAGCGGCCCATGAACGCCTTCATGCTCTTTGCCAAGAAGTACCGAGTGGAGTACACGCAGATGTACCCGGGGAAAGACAACCGGTAAGACTAACCCCCACCCACCCCCCCCGTCCAGAGACCCTTTGCCAGACACGGCCGCCCGCTTGCCTTGCAGAGCCATCAGCGTCATCCTGGGCGACAAGTGGAAGAAGATGAAAAGCGAGGAGCGGCGCTCGTACACCATGGAGGCCAAGGCTCTGGCCGAGGAGCAGAAGCGCCTCAATCCCGACTGCTGGAAGCGCAAGAGGACCAACTCGGTAAGCGAGCGCCTCCGCACCTTTTTTTTGTCTGCCCGAGTCCGGAGAGTCACGCTGCATGTGTGTGTTTGTGTCCCGTGACCTTGAAAAGGGTTCCCAGCAGACTTGAGAAGACTCCGACCCCCAACGGAGACGCGCCGCTCGACGGCGAGGGTGCCGTCCGTCCGTCTACGCCCGCCGCGCCTTTCGCACGGAAAGCCGAAAACCGGGGGGGGCCGACGTCGGAAAGTAGTCACTAACCAAGTGCGTATATTTTCTTACTGTGTCGCTAATGCAAAAGGACCTCGTATGCCTCGTAGTCGGCTAGGAAGCGACCTCCTGCCTTTTGTTTGTTTGTTTTTTTTTTAATTCTTCTTTGCTCCGGATATTAGCCCGCGGTGCTATGCATGCTTCGGTCTGGCGAAAGCCGACGCCGCCATTTTCTCGTGGTGTCAAAAGGGGGGGTCGTACGGCCACCTTTCTCTCGTGGCTCCGCGTGCCGTTTGTCAGCAGACGGCGCCCAAAAAAAAAGCCTTTTGCTAGCTTTTGATAAGAACGTTGCGCAACTCTCTCGTAGCCGACGAGCGCCGTAGAGCTCGACCGCCCATCACTTGACACTCGAATTCGCCGAGCGCATCGGGCCCGTTCGCCCCCCATTGCACTTTATATCCCGACAAAGTCCAAAGGAGGCGGGACGCCGGTTTCGGCGCTAAAACCAGACGACGACCATCCGCCGCCGCGTTTCACTGAATACGCTACAGAGGCAAGATATTGCAGACGGCCGGGGAAGCTTTGATTTTCCAGGGTTCCCACTCTTCCTCTTGCTTTTTATTGATGGACCTTTGAAGGCTAATTTGGCAATTTTTAAGGACCTTTTAAGGGCTAATTTAGCCATTTTTAAGGATTTGTGAGGGCTAATTTATAAATTTTTATGGACTTTTGAGGGCTACTTTAGCCATTTTTAAGGTCTAATTTGGCCACTTTTAAGGACTTTTTAGGGCTAAGTTAGCCATTTTTAAGGGCTCATTTAGCCAATTCTAAGGACTTTTGAGGGCTAATTTAGCCATTTTTAAGGACTTTTGCGGGCTCATGTAGCCATTTTAAGGACTTTGGGGGACTACTTTAGCCATTTTTAAAGGACTTTTTCTCCATTCAGCAGGGGATTCACGGTGGATTTAAGGAACGGAAAGCCACGTCTCACTGAGCTGGTGTTCAAATCATTGCGGCCAAAGGAAGGGCACGTCTTGATTTTGAGGGCCAATTAGCTAACCCTTGATTTGACATAGTTTGTCAAATTGGCCCGAAATGACCCGAAGTGATCATGTGATCGTCGGAACTGATCAGAGACGGCGGGAAAAGCAGCGCAGGAACCAGGAAGGCATGTCGCCCGACAGCGGGGTTTGATGGGAAGGGCGCCAGGCGCATTTTTACGACAAGACTATTAATTGGAAGGGTGGGGAAAATAACATACACAAATGAAATGAACGCCACAGGTTCATTTTTATGGATTTTAGAAGCGTTCTCTGAAAATTATGGACAATTAAGAACATTTTATTGACAATTTATTTTTGATGGATTTTTATGAACTTTAAGGACCCGTGGGAACCCTGTTTTTTCGTTTTACCAATCGCCACATGGAAGCGTTGAGGCCCAAAACCAACGTTGAACGCCCGTGACCTTCCGCTGAAAGGTCGCCACCCGGGCTCGGGAACACCGCGGAAAAGCCACGTCCATAAATCCGGCCCCAAGGGCGACTTCAAACGGCAACGCGTGAAACGGAAGCCTTTTCGAGCTCGTCGAAGATGGACCGATGGAAAGTCTGCCGTGGCCTGCCGAGCCCGCGATCGGTTTCGGAAACGGCGTCCTCCGGGCCAAACGGGACAAGAACCATTCAGATAGTCCAAAGGCGGCACTCGGGACGGGATGAGGGTGGCCAACTTTCACTCGGGCAAAGGCAAAAAGGCAAGTTCAAAACAGCGTGGCTTTGTCGTCGAAGAGACCGACCCGCCTGCAGTCCGGACCCGTCGAAACCGCAAGATCCAACAAAGTCCACCCGGCGTTTCTCGGAGGGTGTCGTCGCCGCGACATTCCAAGTTTGTCATGATTTGCTCAAAACCAATCCAAACCGTCAATATCTTGTCTTTGTGGTGTCCTCACTGAAACGGAGGTTGAACATTTGGGGGGCGGGGGGCGGGTAACTCGGCATCCCGCCTTTGCAGTGGAGTGGAAATGCGTTGGCGCCACGCGGCCGCTGCCCGACAGCCGCGTTGTCGCTTTCAGGTCGCAACCGTTGTTCATAATGTACAGATTTCACAGCCAGGAATTGCACAGCGTATCTTTGTATCATATTATAAATCTTTTTTTGTAAACCCTGCATGGGCTCTCGCATTCTCTCTCTCTCGTGTGATTTGTGCTCTTGCCTGAGTTCCTCACGACTTGTTTGGTCACCGTTTGGTCTATTTGACACGCCGGCAAACTCCACTGAAGCTTGCATGGAAGCCCCGCCTCTTGACGCGCAGATGAAACGAGGACAGAGCTTCCCGCTTTACTTTGCCAATCAGATGTAAGCAACAACATAAGAATATTTCAGAAAGTATTCAACAGAATATAATTGAGGTAACTGTAACATAAAATAATATAATGCTCAAATATAAAATGATAATAATATCCGCGGTTTTATTGTTCTTGTTTTGATTGTAAAGTGTCCTTGAGTGTTTTGACAGGCGCTTAGAAATGAAATGTATTATTATTATTAACAATTGAACAAAACTTACACTATTCACGAAATGGCCCGAAACTTTGACTGCGGGCAGAACAATGATCAAATGCTATTATTGTTGTCCGCCCGCTTGTTGTCCCCGTGGAATCCGACCGGTTCGAGAAGAGGTGCCGTTTGGTCCAAAAATTTGAAGGTAGCGCAAGCCATTTTGAAGGAAGATTAGATTGACAACGTCCACAAAAACGGGAAGATAAGTGGGCAAATAACTTGCCATTTTCAAGGAAAACAAAGAGGGAGAATTTCCAAAGGAAACGGGCAGTCGCCCGACCGGCATTTCCCAGTGCTGCAGACAGAGGGCGCAAACACTTCAAGAACCAACCGGCTGAATTCCAAGTCCAGTGATCGCTGCGGACCTGATCGGGTCGTGGGCCTCGGCAAAAGATGGGATCATTTGTGCGCAAATTATCGGTTGCTCAGACAACCCCGGATACCGTCGCCCGACCTCGGCTTTCATTTTCCTTCCGGGATTCCAAAATGACTTTGAACGTTCCACCGATCCGGTTTGAAAGGTTTTGCTCCTGCTTCTGCTTCTTCTTGCGCGTGTTGATTTTGGCCACGTCTCGTCTCTTTTCGCCAATTGCGGGCAGGCCCGAAACGGGCATCGACCGCGGTGCCGAACTAGGCCGCATTTCCCCACTGCCTTGCGTGTGTAAATATCCTGCAAACTATATTTAGCATCTGCTCATTAGCCGGGCGCTCATGACACCGTCGCGCCCGCCCCTCCGGACGGCAAGAAATGAGATTGGCGTGTTGCAAATTAATTTCTAGAACTGTGCGCCGATGGCGCGCGTACGATGACCGACTCGCCCTTTGCGTACGTTCAAAGATTTCCCAGACGCGAGCGCCGCCGAAGACAAAAAGCCCATCCGGCGATTGCTTCATCGAGCTTGGATGCGGAAAATAAATCCAAACTTAAATGCGGAGAATCCCTCCAAGCGGCTTTCCCGTACCGCTTGTCCTCCTTTTGTTGAGTTGGAGATTGTCCAAACTCCGCAAAGGGGGGCTCTGAGCCCAGATTCGAACCCGGAACCCCTTGACCGCGAGGCAGGCCCGCTGGCCACGACCGCCACTGCTAGTCAGGGGTTGGCGTCAACGGATGGATGCGCGGACGGCTGGATGATGACATCTCAAGTGACGTGTTGTTGGTCTTCCCGGCCCCTAGAGGGCGTCGTTTTTTTAAGGTTACACTCCGAGCCAGAAGATTCAACCAGGAAGTGAGACGCGAGGCACTTTGCGTGAACATCCGCTTGGACGTTTGTTTGTTCTCTCGGCAGCGGTCGCTTTCTTCCAGCCCTTTGAGTGGCAAAATGAGGACGTTGAGCAGGGTTCCCACCGGTCCTTCAAGTTCATAAAAATCCATCAAAAAAGAAGTTGTAAAATGATGTTCTTAATCCTCATGCAGTATTTTGAAGCGGCTGCATGAAGGGTATTACGTCCCAAAAATGTCCCTCTTCCATTGTGCAACAACTCTTTTCACTTTTCATTTTTTTTCACTTTCAACCCCTCAAAATGTTCAGTGGGAATTGGCCAAGACGTAGATATACATTCGATGCAAAATTTCTGCTTCGTGGAGTTATTCGTCACTGTTTTGTCTGTGGTGTCCATTTGTCCAACAGTCCAAAATCGTCCAAAATGGCCGAAATGTCCAATTTGGGGATTATTACTGCATGGGGGTTAATTGTCCTTCATTTTCAGGGAAAGCTTCTAAAAGTCAATCAAAATCCTTCAAAATCGATTTATATTCGAGTTTTATATTTTCTAAATTTGAATTTTTCTTAGTGTACTTTATTTGAGAAGAAATTCAAGTTTTTTTTTCAGGTAGAAAGCTTTCGCTGATTGGCCCTAAAAATCAAGACGTACCCTTCCTTTGGCAGCAATGATTTGAACACCAGCTGAGTGATATGTGGCTTTCTGTTCAGACTGCTGAGCGGTCATTAAATCCACCGTGAATCCCCTGCTAAATTAAGACAAAGTCCTTAAAAACGGCCAAATTGGTCCTCAAAAGTCCTTAAAAGCCCCCTAAATAAGAAGCAAGAGGAAGAGTGGGAACCCGGTTGAGCCCACTTTGCCCCTTTTCTCCCCGCCAGGCTCATCTCTCGGTTGCCCGGTTTGCAGTTTTTGTGGCAATAGTGTGGCTCTTTTGTCCCGTCATCCTCTCTTGATGTTGTGATGGCTTCCCGGATGGCTGAACTTTTTAATCCACCGCTTCCTGGGGGCGCTCGATTACAAAGTTCGACAGCAAATGAGGCCGTTGCATTTTACCGCCAGTCGTTTGGCGACAAACGGCGGCCCAAGTGAATGGGAGCCCATTTCCGTCGCGGCGGAAGACGAGCCTCTCGGGCTTTGCGAATGCTGGAAGGACAAAAATAACCCCGGCGAGGAGATGCGCTGATCTGATTAAGGCTATCGCATATCAGCCGTGGGATCTCTCCCACCCGAGCCGGCGTGCCGTGCGGGGCCCGTCGATCGGCTCCATCGTTTCATAACGTGCCGGACGAGAGCCGGATCCAAAAAGTCCACCTTTGGCCCAGATTGGGACCCCCGTCACCCCCCAAAAAAAGCACGACGGGAAGTCAGAAAGTGGCCGAGCGACGGCTCGGATCTGGAAAAAGGCACTCGGCTCTTCGGTGTCGCACCGTGTTGGGTTTTTGGCGGCTCCTGAATCCTTTGATTTTCTTCCGCGCCCACCCACACATTAAAAAAAAAAAAAGAAAAGAAAGAAGCTTGCCAGCATTGTGAATGTCGGGAAGAAGAAGCAAAGCGCCATCTGGTTGCGTTTGTTGTGGCGAGCTGAATTGATGACGGGCAGCCGTTTGTGTGATTGCGCAAGACTGGAATTGTTTGCAACGTCCCCTTGGCCGTCGCACTCGTACTTTGTCAGCAGTGCGGGGCGGGCCGGGCGTCCGGCGCGCGGCCGGCGGGCGTCGGCGTCGACTGATTTATTCACTGCCGATTGAAACAGCGGCGGGGGCCCCGGCGGTGAAAAGTTCTCCTCGACTGGCAAAATCACGAGCGACAAACACTCCACTTGCCATCGGGCGGACACCGATGGCAAGGTTCGAAAACCGAATTGTTCGAAAACCGAAACCATGTTTCCCATTGGAATCAATGTAAAAAATTTTAATCCGTTCCAAGTCAAGAAAACCACTTTTTTAAACCACTTTTTTCACAATTTCGCTTTTGCGACTGGGACGAGCTCGGCACATCATGAAACGATCTGTGGACACCAGCGCCGAGTGGAGCGTAAATATCAGCCTCGGCGCGCAGCCTTCGCCGCTCTCCCGGGGAGACGCCTCGTTTGCATTTGACCAAAATCAGGTCGCAGGAGCGGGCGGAATGGCAAACGGCGTAGCTTCCCGATACGAGGCTCGCACCGGAACTCCCTCGCCGCCGATGATCGAGCGCAAGCGGTCGGGAGCCGCTTCTACGCACGCTGGACTTAAGCCGCGTGCCGAGGACCCCATCAAACGTTCGTCGAAGCTCTCCTCTCCTGGGCTTTTGCTCGCACAATGTTGTGCTAATTTGGCGCAACGGTGAAGGGCGGACGTCTTATGCCCACACCGCAGTCCGTCGCAGTACCGCGCGTGTCCGTACGAGTATTTGATGCCCACGCCGGCCCCCAAATGCTTTGTAATTGCCTCGAGAGGCCACAAAATGGCAGCGAAGCACGAGAGTGGGCGACATCTTTGCAAAACGGCGCTCCTTTACGCTTTCCGACATTGTTCCTTGAATGAAGGACAACGAAGAACATCGTTTTACAACTTTTTTTTGAATGTATTTTTATGAACTTGAAGGAGCCGCGGGAACCCTGCAAAAGCGCAGTCGTGCTTCGCTGTTGCGTCGCGTCTTGTGGCCCAACTGGTGGAGGCGGGACTTTTGCAGCCTCTTCCAAACGACACCTTGGTGTGGAGTGCTGCAGACAGATGGCCCCCGTCTCATCCATTCCTTCACTCCTCTCCTCTCTTTTTTGTCCCCCCCCCCCCCCCCCTCAATTGCGAGTGACGCCCGCGCTGACAAGAGCCAAGTGCTCGCCATCTGCCATCTCTGGCGCCCGCGCGTGCGTTTCCCGTATCGCTCAGATGAAACGCACGTTCTCATCAACCTCTCTTTCATTCATTCATGCAGACTACATTCAAGGAGGGGGGGGGGGGGGGGGCTGCAGCAACACTGTGAAATCCCATCGAGACCGGTTGGGAATGACTCGTGAGCACCGGCCTGATCATTCAAGGGGAAAAAAACACACAGAAGGAGACACAGAAGGTCCCTGGAAGTGGATTCTCCAAAATAAAAGCACAGAAGGAAGAAGCTCTGTGATGACACATCACACAAACGGGGGTGGAAGCTAAATGGAATCCGTTTGCCTTTTGGCGCCAAAGAGCCCGCCGATGCCGCATCTCGCCGCCTCCGCAGGCTGTTGGCGGACGTCCGCGCGGAGGAGCGCCCAAACAATCGCCGCCGGTGCCATCGCACTTGTTCACACTGTTCGCCGTCCCCCCCTGACGGCCGCCCGTCAAACTCGTCAATCGGTCGATCCGTCCGTCAGGTTCTCTGAAAGCGCGCTTCCGTCATCACTTGCGTCCGCGTGGGTTTTCTACGGGTACTCTGCTTTGCTCTCACGTTCCAAACACGTACGGTAGATCAATCGCTCGAATGAAGTGTGGAACGATGGCTCGACGTGCGGCGTTTGGCGCAGAAGACTGTTTGAAAACGGAATTGTTCGGAAACCGAAAGCATGTTTTCCATTGGAATCAATGTAAAATGGTTTAATCCGTTCCAAGTCAAGAAAACCACTTTTTTAAACCACTTTTTTTTTTACAATTTCACACCATAAACTGTACACATGTAATAGGAGAGCAGGTCATATGTAAAATACTGTACAAACAAACTGTCATATGTTTAATTTTCACCAATTTTAACATGAACATAGTAACCTAAAAATTGAAGGAACATCTCTCTCTCTCTATCGGTGGTGGGGTGTGCGCCTATCCCAGCTGTCATCAGGCAGTAGGCGGGGCATTTCGGCATCCCCAACTCCTTCACCAACACAGACGCACGCACACCTGACTCATATTTCGCGATCAATTCTTTCTTCAAAACTCGATTTGCTTTCTTCCTGTACTTGACTTGAGTGCGTTGGGGGCCACTCAGGTTCCCTCCATTTGAAAATAAACTGGCTTGGCGAAAATAGGAAGATGACTTTTTTTTCTTCTCACCTCTGGTGACATGAACCAGTGGTCATGTCAAGCAGGTTTTGTTTTTTGTTTTTTTCCTCAAGAGAAGGAGTTGAAACATAGCAGGAGTCGCTCATTGCGCCTTTGAAATGACTTTGATTTGGAGCCGAGCTATTTTTTTGTCGTGCTTCAAGTTGTCACCGCCGACTCGTATGCGCCGCTTGTGCAGGCAGAAGGCGAGGGCAGTCTATTTATGGAAATGGTGTGAAAAGAAGCTGCCGCGCGCGCGTGCCCCCGAAATACGACCGGCATATGTGTCCCAATTAAATGGGTGTCGCCCCCCCCCCCCCCCCCGCGCCACGTCTCCCTTTCCGTGCGGAAACACAAAAGGGCATTTTAATTTGCGCCGAAAGGTCACACGGCACCTTTTTCGTGAGCGGCTGAGTCCTCCGTGTCCAATGGTCTTCTCTCATCGGCTGCGCCGAGACCAGTGTTGTGGTCCTTGGCCTCGAGGACCGGCTCGAGGACCGAAAGTCAGTCCTTGGTCCTTGGCCTTGGCCTTGGAACATTTTCCAAGTCCTTGACCTTGGCCTTGGCCTCGGGTTGCCGGTCCTCGGACACAACACTGGCCGAGACTACCCACTTGTTGATTTCTTCTCATCTTCTGAAATGGGCTTTGTTTGCATTCCCTCCAGCCGAGTGAGCCATTCTGTTTTGAGGGGGTGTCGGGGGGGTCACAAAAGACGATTCCATTTGTGCTCGGACGAAAGAGGTCACGAATCGTTGGCGGCCCCTCGTCCCCGATGAAAGAGTTTGTCCGAGGAGAGCAGCTGTGCAGTTTCCAGGAACAACAATTCCCGAGGGTGGCGGGGGGGGGGGGCAATGAGGGTCCACAAGGACACAGGGTGGCCTGAAGGAGGAGTCGACTGTACGTGCTGTGCGCGGCGTGGCCAGCGCGTATGTTTGTGTGCGTGGGGGCCGCTCTCGCCGTGTCCCCAGCGTGCGTTCCCACGCCTCGCCTGACACCGCAAACAGATGCGGCGGCCGTGACGGGAAGTCGAGCGCCTCTCAGATGCTTTCGATCGCTGAGAAGAAGCGCCGGGGGGGGTCGCCGGACGGCCGAGCTTCGCCGCCTCGACGACCTCTGTTCCGTTACAGTCAAACCTCGCTTTTCAAATGTCGCTGTTCTCGACCAAAAATGTCACATTTTTTATGCCTCCGATTATGACCGACAATCGGTTCTCGACCAAACTGAGCGCACTTGAATGCGCCACTTGACTCCTCCCGCTTTCCTTCCACGAAAAAGTGACGCTTCCTCGTGTTGCTTTCCATTATGAGCAGACGTGTTCAGTCAACATTTTCCTTTTCAAAAGAGCCTGGTTTTCGGTTTCCGAACAGCCTTCTGGAACGGATTAAGGTCGAAAACCGAGGTCTGACTGTATCTGTTTCTCGAAACGGGACGACTTTTTGGGTGAACGGGGTCGATCACATTGGCGCCTCTTTGTCTTGCCGTGCCGATCGACTCGACTGGCAAACGAACGACCGATCCGATTTCCCCGATTGGTTTCTTCGGGGCAAAGCTCGTTCCAGCCAACTCGGACGAGCGACACACGCCGGTGATCGGAATCCATTAAGACGTCCGACAGTTGGCGTCTCTGCTAAATCCGGGGGCGGTTATTTTTCTCCTGCCGTTGTGCTCGGCATGTTGATGGTTGAAGTGCTCCCTTCCCGTTGGAAAGATTGGACGCTTTCTAGCCCCGTGATGCCACAATGGAGCCTCTTTTCGACGTTTTCACCCCGATAGCCAAATCGGGAGTTCCCAGAATTCTTTTTCCATTTGCCCATTTGGGCTTCCAACCAAGACCTTTGGAACAGAAGCTTCATGAGGACCGCCCGATTCTTCCCAGAAAAATCGTGAAAACCCTGCGAAGCGAAGCGAACCGCCGCCGCCATCGCCGTCGCGCTCTTGCTTCCGAAGCGAATGTCCGGCGCAAGATTCCCCTCCCTTGCTTAGCGACGCTACCGATCCACACACGCGCTACGTGGCGAGCGAAAACCGCGGCATTGTTTGGACCCGGCGAGAAGGCGCGGCGCGGATGTGAGCGGCTCTTTGTTGCGCGCGGGCCGGCGGTGCCGGCGCCGCCGCCGCCGCGCTCCCCGTTTTCCTGGCCGCGAGCCCGCCCGCGCGCGCGGCAGCTGAAAGGCCGTTCAAAGCGCTGGCGGACGAGGCGCTGACTCAGAGCCTCGACGTGGGCCGCCAACGCCCGCCGACCTCTTCCTTGTTCGCGCTCGCCTCCGTGTCGAGGTGGTGGTGGCGAGCTCCACTTTGGGACTGATTTTTCCTCAGGGTTCCGTCCTTCACTTGATTTGTTCATTCCATTTTCTGATGACCTTTGACCCCACATTTCAACACAGATACCCGAACTTTGTACTCGTCCTTTCTTTCAAATGGTGCACTTGAACTTCCGGGAGATAGAATCCAGGGTGGGGGGCAGGGGAGGTTTCCCTTTGATCCACTACATCCATCTGCGCTGCGTCGTACCAGCTCGCTAGCGCTACGGGACGGCTCGACTTCTTTCCTGGTGACGGCGCGGGACTGAATGCAGAGGAACCAAAGGCAGAGGAGACGGAAAAAATGGCACCCACCGAAAAGAGTGAGGAGGTTGCTCCAGCATGGCCGGGAACTGTCGGATGCTCCATTTGAATCGTCCCGCGGCAACTTTCACCAAGTCAAGGCCGTGGCGTTTGGCGTTGCCGTTTGGGGGGAGTTTGGGGTTTGAAATCTCTCTTTCGTCAGGCCGAGGCCTGGACTTTTTCTGACACGCCGCGCCATCTATTTTGGTCTGCCACCGCATCGATGCAGAATTGTTGACGTCCGCATGCCGACGATGCGCCGATGATGTTATAAATACCCGTGAGCGTTCGTTCGTTCGGTCGGTCGGTCGGTCGGTGGCGCCGCGAGATAAAACAGGCATGGCATCACATCGCGGGAAGGAGCCACTCGATGAGTAGTGGTCTTGTTCTGTCGCCGGGGCAATCTGGAGCCTACGGTAGCGGTGCGAAACAAAAGGGGCGGGGTCCTCGGCCGCCGGCTGCATGAAGGGTATTACGTCCCAAAAATGTCCCTCTTCCAATGTGCAACAACTTTTTTGGTGTCCATTCGTCCAACAGTCCAAAATCGTCCAAAGTGTCCGAAATGTCCAATTTTGGGATTATTACTGCATGGGGGTTCAAAAAAACTCTCGGCTGTTTAGTGTCGCGCGGTTGTGAAGTCGCTCGAGGCGACGGCTGTCCACAAGCTAGCTTCCATTTCAATTGACGGAGCGCAAGAGCTGAATGAAACATGAGCAGCCATGAAATATTCAAGGCATTTGTCTTATTTCACACTGAGGATTCTCGGGAACGTGGCGCACATGGCGGCAATCGGGGCAAATTGGAGCATTTTCCTCGGCCATCGCGGTCTCCGCAAAATCCATCTTGAGCGATGATCCGGCAGTGCGCCGAGGGCAATTCTTCTTCCCCCGCTCTGCTCGGGAAAACCAGGGGGAGAGACAATAACGGTGCGTCGTCACTGCTCACAAACGGATCCCGTTGCCGCGTACCTGTTGCTAAGCTGAGTCGCGTGTTTCAAATCAACAGCCAACAAACTTTTGGAATGTCTTCCGGACTGTCAAGTGCCTCACCTCTGACTGCGCATTGCATTGCGCAATCGTCCCAAACTGGGTTGATCCGTGCAACTGGCTCGTGCCGCTTGCCGTATACAGTGAAACTCCTCTACAATGAAACCGACATGGGTGAAAATACCCCCTAGTGTGAAAAAAAATCTTCATGCATTAATACGTGTGTGTGTGTTTACACATCCGAGATCAAATTTGCTACAGTGAAAAACCCTTGTGAAAAAATTCTTGCTGCAAACACAATTTCGTTGAAGAGGAGTTTCACTGTACTTAATTGTCCATAACTTTTGAAGGCTAAATTATCCCTCAAAAGTCCTTAAAAGGTCCTTAAAAATGGCTAAATTCGCCCTCAAAAGTCAATCATCGCAATCATCCCTAACTGGGTTGATACAGTGAAACTCCTCTACAACGAAACCTACATGGGCGAAAATACCCCCTAGTGTGAAAAAAATCTTCATGCATTCATGTGTGTGTGTGTGTGTGTTTACATCCGAGATCAAATTTGCTACAGAGAAAAAACCCCTGTTGTGAAAAATGTCTTGCGGCAAACACGATTTCGTCGCCAATATCATGTTTAGCCAATTGAATAAGCTTCCCTTTTTGCTTGAGATATATATATTTGTAAATCTGACGCGAAAGGAGTCAGTGCCTCACCAAGCATCAACCTCGCCGCACGCCACTGATCGGCACCCACGCAGCGCTACCGTGTGGACGGCGGTGGTTCTTCAGTTGAGGCTGGCGCTTTCAGAACGACTCGGCGTGGCGTCATACGTGCGAGAGGACGGCGAGGACGCGAGGCCGACCGTCTCTGGCCAAGGCCAGCCAATGGCCCGTCACGTCGTTCATCAGTGGAAGGTCCCGCTTCGGTTGCCCCGGTGTCAAGGCCCCGTCCGTCATTTGCCGGTCTTAATCGGGCGAGAAGTCTGGCTCCAAGGTGAGCGCCGTCCTCAAGAGCACAAATCAAACAGTTGCCGCAGATCGCCGGCGCCGCCGCCTTCCAGTACGATGAATACTGTATTTCCTTCCCATTTGTCGCGCTGTTGTAGCATTGATGCTAAAAGCGCACCAGACAATGTTGAGAAACGTCCTTTGCCGTCCAAATTGTCCTCCTTTTGCTTCCATTTCACCACATTTGGACTGTTTTGTGCTTTCAGGAACAAGGCGTTTCTACTTGGTCACTTGCCGCCACTGGTTGCAGGCTTAGTTGAGTGGCATCTGAGCGGACCCCCACTTCAATGGGGTCCATTTTTGCGCAAATCGCGACAGCCCCGCTCGGTCGGGATGCCTCGCGTGGCCGGATTGAGTGAGAACAAAAGGAAAGGCGTCCCCTCGGGGTTAAAGCCATTCCAGCAGACCAATCAGGAGTGGGGGAGCGCCGCAAACCTCCGCAGTAAAAGAGAGAGACGGAGGAAGGGAGGGAGCGAGCGAGCGTCGCGCGGAGAGACAGAGAGAGAGAGCGAGCGGGAGCGCTATGCTTCGCACTCCCATCCAGACGGCCGACGGACGATGAGAAGCGTTCACACACTCGGCCGCTTGCGTGGATGAGAGAGCGGCGGAGGAGAAGGCCGCCCGCCGACGACGAATTCCCTCGCCGTCTCCTGCCAGAACGAGCGACATCGTCAGCAGAGGACGGCGCGGAGCATCCGTCGACGTTGACGGTGAGCTCATCCGCCTTTGGAACCGAGAACTCGCAACTCATTCGTTTACGAGTCCAGCGGCCGGCCGCGTAGACGGCGCACGACGGTCGGTCGCGCCTTTGACGTCGTGCAACTTCTGTAGTTGGTCCACGTCACCTCCAGGACGCAAGCTATCCGGTTCTGAAGCGCGTGCGGCGGATGTGCGGGAGAAAAAAAAAAATCAGAGAGCCACGCAAGATTCGACAAGAGAACAAAAAGAAAAATGAGAGGACTTGAAAATGGAAGGGGGGGGGGGGACGTCTCCCGAAGAATGACCGGGGCGCCGCACTTTCTTGTTGGCGTGAACGGACCATTTCGGAGGGGGGGGCTCTCCAGTTGCGGAGTCCGCCTTGGACTCCAAAGTCAACGGCAACAGGAGAAGCACTTCCACCAGATGGACAGCGATCTGTTCAAAGACTCGCAGAGCGGTGGGCATCCCCCCCCCCCCACCCCCCACCCCCATCCCGGGTTGGAGAAGGATTCGCGTGGAGTGCCTGAGGCATCACGCCGCGCTCGCGAGGCTCTCGGCCGCTCCGCCTGCCTGACATCGGGGGCAAATCGCACAAGCGGTTCATCGGCGAAATCGTTTCACGCCGGCGCTTCTCTGCCGAATGATTTGTGTGGCAAGAATCAGACGTCAATTGTCCCCCAAATACGAGGAGTGGGGAGGGGGGGGGGGGTTGGAGAAAGGGAAATCAGTGGCGTGCGGTGAGGTTGCTGGTTGGTGAGGCACTGACTCCTTTTGCGTCAGATTTACAAATATATCCCAAGCAAAAAGGGGAGCTTCTTCAATTGGCTAAACATGAGATTGGCGACATGCAGATACAGTGAAACTCCTCTACAACGAAATCGTGTTTGCAGCAAGACATTTTTCACAACAGGGGGTTTTTCACTGTAGCAAATTTGATCTCGGATGTAAACACACACACACACACATATTAATGCATGAAGATTTTTTTCACACTAGGGGGTATTTTCACCCATGTAGGTTTCATTGTAGAGGAGTTTCACTGTATACGGCAAGCGGCACGAGCCAGTTGCATGGATCAACACAGTTTGGGACGATTGCGCAATGCAAGGCGCATTCAGAGGTGAGGCTCTGCCTCACCTGCCTCCCCTGACCGCACGTCCCAGAGGGAAAATGGCGAGAGTAGCGGGCGATGTGCGGGAAACGCAGGCAAGACGTCAGAAGCTTGCGACGCAAATGAGACCTTCTCGCTTGCCTCTCCGCTCGGCGAATGTGTATTTATTTTCAGCCACGCATCATCATCCCCCGCTCGTACCTCCTCCCCTCTCCTCCATTTCCTCACTCTTTCTCTCTCCCCAGGTCGCCTCAAGATGCAGGATTGAAGGGCAAAGGGGGAGGAAAAAAAAATCCCATTCTCTCCCAACTCCCGGGGACGGCCTTCCCTCCTCCCCGGTCCCTCCGCCCTCGCCGGCCTCCGATAAATTCGCAAATGTCACGGTGGTCACACGCCACGCCGACGGGACGCGCCGCTAATCCGCTCCACTCACGCTATCTGCCGTCAGCGAGGTTTCGAGCATGTTGAGGAGCCGGCGAGAGACCTGCTTTGGATACGCCGGCGCGACGCCCCCTCTCTCAAAGGACCCAAGCCAAAGCGGGCAGGCCTCCGGACGGACGGGCGCATCCCCCGCGAAGGAAAAGCCCGACAAGGCCGGCGATGTCTGGACGCGATGTTCACTCGGACAGAACCGGCGCACGCTCACTGGCCTGATTCCACCAGCCTGCGACTCAGATAGTGCTGGAGGCAAGGGTAAGTACTGCCGGAAGCTCATTTGGAGAGAGCCACGTGTCACCCGACACCGCGTCCCCGTTAACCCTCATGCAGTATTTTGAAGCGGCTGCATGAAGGGTATGACCTCCCAAAAATGTCCCTCTTCCAATGTGCAACAACTTTTTGGGTGTCCAAAATCGTCCAAAGTGGCCGAAATGTCCAATTTGGGATTATTACCGCATGGGGGTTCAAAAAAACTCTCGGCTGTTTAATGTCGCGCGGTTGTGAAGTCTGTCCACAAGCTAGCTTCCATTTCAATTGCAACCATCACCTTTGGCGTTGCCGTCTTTTTAGCGTGCCTCGCCCTTTTGAGAGCTTTGGTCTTCACCAAAAAAAAAGACCGTTGTCTCAGGGGAGGTTTCACTGTAAGTTCCACCTTAGGATGACTGGAAAACCATTTCCAAGTGCGCATTGCATCGTTAGACACTAAAATGTTGACCCAAAGCATGTCACGTCATCCAACGAAAGTCGGCTAGCTTGATGCTAAGAAAATGCCAAAGTCCGCCGACTTGCTAAAAGAAATGAGCCTCGACGTTACGGTAAGCCTTGAAGCGACGGCTACGTTCTCGACCGCGCAGAGCAGCAACACAAACAAACAGAGACTCCGGCGACCGGTAACCAAACCATGTGATTACGGCGGCGTGCTAGCTTACTGCTAAAGCGCTTCGAGTCACGTCGATATGACTTTGCCGTGCCCTGTCACGATCCATCCAAAAAAAAAAAACAAAGGACCCCGCCCACGCCCGCTCCGAGATGCCGCGGCGGTCGGTCGCGAAGAGTTTCGGATGCGGGAACGCAGGCCAACGTGTGCCCTTTGTCTCCCTGAAACGCCGCAGGAGAATGCACGTCATCCCCTTGCCAAAGGAAGAAGGCGCCATGAGCAACGTGACGGTGAGCGACGACAACGAGCCCCTCGGCCGCACGGCGAGCCCGGCGCCCGGCGGCGGCGGCGGCGGCTACCCGCTGGGCTTCCAGGCCTCGCTGGCGGGATTCCTGGCGCTGGAGATCCTGCTGGGCCTGAGCTCCAACCTGACGGTGCTGGCCCTCTACTGCCTCAAGTCCAACCTGATCAGCTCGGTCAGCAACATGGTGACCATGAACCTGCACGTGGCCGACGTGCTGGTGTGCCTCTGCTGCATCCCCCTCACCATGGCGGTGGTCCTGCTCTCGCTGGAGGGCGAGGGGGCCCTGCTGCGCCGCTTCCACGAGGCCTGCGTGTCCTTCGCCAGCGTGGCCACGGCCGCCAACGTGCTGGCCATCACCCTGGACCGCTATGACATCTCGGTCAAGCCGGCCAACCGCGTGCTGACGGCGCGGCGGGCCCTGGCGCTCATGGCCGCCGTTTGGCTGCTGTCCTTGGTCAGCTTCCTGGTGCCCTTCGCGGAGGTGGGCTTCTCGGCGCGGGGGGGCCGGGCCCAACTCAACCAGACCCTGGGGGAGCGCCCCGAGCGCTACGACGCGGAAGCGGGCCTCTACTACCACCTGTTGGCTCAGATTCCCATTTTCGTCTTCACCGCCGCGGTCATGCTGATCACCTACTCCAAAATCCTGCAGGCCCTCAACATCCGCATCGGCACGCGCTTCCACGCCTCGCAGAAGAAGAAGGCGCGGCGGAAAAAGCGGCCGTCGGCGACGGCCATGACGCCGCAGCGGGAGGCCACCGAGGCGTCCCAGAGCAGCGGCGGCGGCGGCGGCGGCAACGGCGGCGGCAATGGCGGCCGCAACCCCACCGCGCTGGGCATGCGCGCCTCCGTCTCCGTCATCATCGCCTTGCGCCGGGCGGTCAAGCGCCACCGGGAGAGGCGGGAGCGGCAGAGACGGGTCTTCAGGATGTCCCTGCTGATCGTGTCCACCTTCCTGCTGTGCTGGACGCCCATCACCGTGCTCAACGCCGTCATCCTCAGCCTGGGCCCCAGCGACCTGACGCTCAAGTTGAGACTGGGCTTCCTGGTCATGGCCTACGGGACCACCGTCTTCCACCCGCTGCTCTACGCCTTCACCAGGCAGAAGTTCCAGAAAGTCCTCAAGAGCAAGATGAAGAAGAGGGTGGTGTCCATCATCGAGGCCGACGCCGCCCCCAACAACGCCGTCATCCGCAACTCCTGGATCGAGCCCAAGAGGAACAAAAAGGTGAGCTTCCGGGACAAGGACGATCCGCGCAAATGTCCGCCTCCCGACGAGGGAAACTGTCCGTCCAAAGCCAGCGCTGTGGAAGTCACGCAGGACCCTTGTTGACTATTTATTGACGAGCGACGTAGGGCTGATCGACGGGGGGGGGCGTGCGCCAGACTGTACTGTAGGCATCGCATGGCTTTTTCGTCACTTGGTGTCCATACGTGATACGTGTACAACTTAGCCAAGGAAGTAGGCATCGCGTGGATGTATCTTTCTCAACATAAATTGGCTCTCGACTCACCGAAAGCGCCACAACGTTTTCTGTCTCCCCCCCGCCCCACACCAACCTCCAAGTCAAGCGGTTGTGTTGGCCTTTCCCTCGCCGGGCCACCGCGAGACCCCACTTGTCGGGTTAGGGTTAGCGGGCCCACGCGCGAATGAAAGAATGAAAGCCAAGCTAGCAAGACGCCGTAGAGCACGCCGCAAGTCGGACTCCTCTGTGGAAACTGCTCCCGTGGTCTCGTGGCGAGACCGTCTTCCGTTGCGCTCGCCACAGACATGACAGGACACCAACATTCTTTTTTCCAAACGGAACTGGCAAAACCCGTCCTGAAAGAAAACCTCCAATGGATTGATTTGACAATTTCGATGAGTGTCAACCCCCCCCGGAACTACAGTGAAACTCCTCTACAACGAAACCTACATGGGCAAAAAAAATACCCCCTAGTGTTAAAAAATCAACATGTATTAACACCATTGCCACTCTCCTGCCCCCCATACAACGAAAATAAAACTCCTGTTGCGTTATACGAAATCTTTTTCTCTGCTCTTGCCTCGCGACAAGATTCACTACAACCAAGTCTAATCCAACAGCGACCTCTACTGCTTCGTTCGGAAACGGCAACAGCAACCACCACGCTGGTTTACACATGCGCAGTCGTCCAGGAAGTATTTGTTGTTGTTCGTTTCAGACGCAGCAAGAACGCTGCATTGCTAAAATGGCGAAGAAACGGACCTTTGGATGCCAAGCAGCTAAGACAAGAAGAGCTCTGACGCTGGAAACCTACATGGGCAAAAATACCCCCTAGTGGGAAAAAAATCTTCATGCATTAATGTGTGTGTGTGTGTTTACATCTGAGATCAAATTTGCCACAGTGAAAAACCCCCTGTTGTGAAAAATGTCTTGCTGCAAACACGATTTCGTTGTTGAGGAGTTTCACTGTACCCGGTCGACTAATCAGCGTGGCTGGCGTGCGGAGAGAGCCGAGAATCCCTTTTGATGGTCTCCGCAAAGTGAAAATGATGATGGTCGGCAAAATCTGACCCAGCGCAGGAAGAGCGTTGTTCACAACGTTGCCCGAAAAACTAAATGGAACGATGACAAATCAGGCCAAACGGAAGCCGTTCTCGAACGCCGTGGCCGTCGGAATACGTCCAAACCGCGCCCCCGCTCGACCGCCAATCAAATTGCGGTTCGAGGACCCGGCGGTGATCCCCTTTGGGCATTTTCATTTTCACCTTTCTCTCCAAGATGCGCATCCACTCGCGGTCGACAATGAGGCGCTCCAAAAGAACCGCTGCGCAAATGGGGGCACGCCATGCTTCTCGAACGGCGGTCGGCTGACCGACTGATCGGCAAAAGGGGGCTTGTAGAACGTTTGTTCCAAAGAGAGGGAGCGGCAACAGAGAAGACTCCATCCCCTCGGTGCTTCCTCTTAAGTCCTCGCTACCTCCAACGGTCCGCAGACCCCGTGACACGAAGCTCAGGGAGCTCAGGTGGAGCAAAGCCATTTCAAGATTGGATAACAAATCATCAGATCTTCAAAAGAACTCGGAAACGAGCCAGTCAAGGAATGCCAAAGTTGGAGTGATGGGCTCCCTCCTACGAGCGCCAGTTAGGAGGCGAGCGGCGGCGTTTTGGACCAACTGGAGACGCTTAATGGAGGATTGGCTGACTCCAAACTCAAGGGCATGACAGTAATCCAGCCAAGATGTGACGAAGGCATTAATTACATTCAACTGAGAGAGCGTGTGTGTGTGTGTGCGTGCGTGCGTGCGTGCGTGCGTGCGTGCGTGCGTGCGTGCGTGCGTGCGTGTGTGTGTGTGTGTGTGTGTGTGTGTGTGTGCAAAAAAAAGCTAACAAACATCCACCTTCACAGATATCGTCCAACGTTTCGGTCGTTTTCCAGGATTTCTTTCATGACGAGTATCCGGAGAAATATTGAAGCGCGTTCCTTGGACGAGCTGCTTGGCAACCAACGGCTCATGTTGTGCACACGCGTGTCAGAAGATGGCTCCCTCTGGTGCTCGTTCGGGTCTCTTGCGAGATATTTTCCACCGGCTTTGTGTTGGACAGAAACGCAGAGAAGATGGACCACGGATTTTTTTTTTTTTTTTTTTTACCTTTTCAAATTTTAAATTTGAACATAGGTTCTCAAACAGGGGGGCTCCGGGCCACCAGGTGTCTGTGAGCCGTAAATAAGCATCAATAAAGGGACTTAAAGGTCGGGTGTGTGAAATGTAGTGCCATCTAGTGGTGAACTCATAGGATGCAACGACCAAAACTCCTCTCACCGACGTGGCAAGCAGCACTGTGGAATCTTCCCGAGCCAGAAATCCCCCGGACTCAACAAAACGCTTTCAGTCATCTTCGCCCCCCCCAAACATAGCCAAAGTCAACCCAGGCTAACGCGCTAACCTTTAGCCTTTATTTTGAATTGTAGAAGATGGCTTTCGGAACCAGTATTAAAAGCTTCCGGCGTGAGCAACGACGTGTGAGGGAGAACTCGGCCGCCATCTTGAACCGGGAGTGCGGGCCTTTTCTTCCATTCACTTGTATCGAGGTCACTGTGTTTAGCGTACAATTCATTCATCATAATTCGTCGAATTGCCACCGATTGTTTATTTCTTTTGATCGTCACATCAGACACGTTGTTATGATACCCAGACACATGGGTCATTTTATCCGTGGGGCTTTCGTAATGTACAAACACAATTCCATAGTTAGGACGTGGTGTTCAACGTCAATAAAACCATAGAATGATTTTTGTTTTGTATTGTAGCCACATGTCTGGGGTTATCGTCAAAACAAACCGCATGAAACTCTACGAGTTGTGCCTTTTTTCCCCCCAGATTTCAGTCTGCTTATGCTCAAAGTGGAAGAAATACATGAAGCGGAGGAGCGGGACCGTCGCCGGAGCCCCGGTTCAAGATGGCGGCCACCGCGTACGTCACAAATGGGCGAAACGCGCATGCGCTCTTGAAAAGAGGCGGGGCGACGGGCGGTGCTCCTCCAGCCGCTCGAGTGCTGCTGCTATAAGCTCGCAGTGCGACGCCGCGCGCCTTCCTTCCTCTTCGCTCGGAGTTTCGTGGCGCGTCAAGTCCTCATCATCTTCACGGCAGCCATGGCCGGCTATTTGAAAGTCTTCAGCTCTCTGTCGAGGTCCGCCGCCGCCTTTTCCAGACACCCCGCGGTGCTCGCCCCGGCTGCTCAGCGGCACACTTTGCAACAAAGGAACTGTGAGTGAGCCGACCGACGCGGGGGCATCCTCCGAACGGGGGTCGCTCGTCGCCGGCGGGGCCCGCTTGAGGCTCAGCGGCCATGCTAGCCGGGCTCCTCCTCCTCCTCCCGCCCGCGTGAGATTCGATCGCGTTGACGTTGTTGGGGGTTTTTTTCGACGCCATCGGCATTTTGAACTCGAATGGGTGCCATTGAACGGGGTCGCTTCGACTCTTCAAGTGGGTGGTTGGTATCGACGGCCGACGGGAGCCGGTGGCCTCTCTTTGTCTTCTCCATTCAAAGTTTGGGCAACTTGCTAATGTAATTAGGCGCGCGGCGGGGGGTGCGCAAAATGTCATTGGGCTGTAACGTAACCAGCGCCCGCTTGCCTCGAAGAAGGCATTACGTTAGCCTACTGGCACCCTTGAAACGATCGCAGCATCTGTTCAAATGAGGAGCTTGTAATCGGGTCCGACAAGTCCCAACGGCGCGATCAATGATCCAATCGCAATGCGCCCGTCAATGCGCCCGTCATCCCCTTGTGTGATGAGTTTTGGTGCAAAGTTTGCTCCAAGGTCAGGCGCCGCGGACGAGGCTCCTTCGCGGTCACAAATGGCCGCCGGGTCGGTGTCCCTCTTGTCGCCTTTTTCCAAACGCGTCTCATCTCGCTTCATATGAAACGGAACGCACTAAAAGAGCGAGGAAGACGATGCCATTTCATACCGCGGGAATGCCCCCCCCCCCAAAAAAAAAAACAAAATCGGCTGCTGACGTCATACGTGGGTTCATACGTCACGTATGACGTCAGCAGCCGATTTTTAGAACCCGCGTAACGTGGCTTCTATTTTGAGTCGTCTGGAAACCGCGTCCTCATTTCGTCGATGCGCTCAATTGAGACGGATCATGAAATATTTGGGCCGTTCGGTTCTACCGGTACAGCCCGGCCCCGTTCAAGTCAAGGAGTCACTTGAAGGACTCGCGGCTGTTTGTCGCCGCTGCTGTCGTATCGCACGCATGCCAATTCAAAGATTTACTCAAGCCAGATTTTTTTTTACATCTGCCCCCCACCCCCCCCTTCCAAAAGCCTCCAAAACACCACATGCAGCCTCTTGGGACTGTTGATCCTGCCGCGTACGCGATCCTGCTCACTGTAGTTTGTGTCCGGTGAACTTGAAAAGGGGCATTTGAGGTGACCGAGGGCGTCTGAACCCTTTTCGGACACGGGCCCCGATTGAATTTCTTGGTCGGTCTCGATGGTTTTGGTGTGAACCGAAAGAAAGAAAGAAGGAAAGAAAGGGAGACGCTTCGGAACCGCGCTCCCTTTTTTTCCCTAAATCTTAGCTGCAGGTGGTGCGGCGGCTAGCGGGCGCCCGCGTGACTTTGTAGCGCGCCCTTCAGAGCCCGCTGTGTTGATCCATCGCCAGTTACGTAACCCCCCCCCCCCTCCTCTGCATTGTGATGGCAGCTGTAGCGGCTTTCTCCCGGGCCTGGTGCAGTTCAAATTTGCTGGTTATTTGCAGCTTGCTTTGAAAATGCCAACGGTCGGGGTTTGCTTGTCGGTTGAGCTTGGCTCGCACCTAATAGGGAACTGGACTCGATTTGAGGGACGCCGTATTTGAACATGACGCTGACGAAGCAGATTTGGTGAAAAGGAGAAGAAGAAGAAGAAGAAGAAGAAGAGCAGCTCGAATATGGGGTTGAGGGCGAGAAATGACCTGGCCTGGGTTTGGCTTGAGAAGCTTTGGATTCTCGTCAGGACCGATTTCTCAGTCCTGCGATGTCCAGTTCTTGAGTCTGCACGCCACCGTTTCCAGTCTTTGCTTGCGAGTTTATTTTTGGGGTCTTCCGCTGAGCTTTGTGTGGCATGTTGGCGGCCGTTTGGACAGGTGTTCCGCCAGTGGGTCCCATGTCTCTCTGCAAAGCGGCGGCGGCAAGAAAAGTCTCTCGATCTTCCGCTTCTTTGGTGCTCGCGAAATTCACCAAGGGGCTTCTGCCGGCTGAACTGCTGCAATGACGGTCGTCAGACATGTTGGATGTCGTGCCGTAGCAGTGCTCACGTATGGTCAGGTGTCCCCAAGTGGTCGGCGGAACTTGCTACACTCAACAAAGGAGGGCAAAACAACGACGTTAGCTGCAGTGGCTGCAACGGGTTAGCGGCAGGCTAACTGTTAGCAGCCGGCCGCTAACCTGAGCTCACGGCTCTCCGCCCAGTGGCGTGCGTTGACGTTGCTGGTTGGTGAGGCACTGACTCCTTTAGTGTCAGATATACAAATATATCTCAAGCAAAATGGGGAGCTTCTTCAATTGGCTAAACATGAGATTGGCGGTATGCAGATACAGTGAAACTCCTCTACAACGAAATTGTGTTTGCAGCAAGAAATTTTTCACACTGGGGGGTATTTTCACCCATGTAGGTTTCGTTGTAGAGGAGTTTCACTGTATACGGCATGTATCAACCAAATGATTGCGCAATGCAAGGTGCATTCAGAGGTGAGGCCCTGCCCCCCCTGACCGCACGTCCCTGGCTGCACCGCTTTGCTCTAACGAGATTAGCGCTGAGCAAAAGGTGAGCTCGTCACTTGCGTCCGTGGATTCGTTAGGCCGTCTGCTGGCAGGATTAGGGCCGAAGCGCGCCCGCTTCGCTGTCCGCGCGGGACTAAAAACGAATGCAAGCGTCACCGGAGTCCGCTCGGTCGTTTGCCTTTTGAACGCCCCCGACTCGATCCGGCTCTCTGAATCCGCCGCTGTGATCGACAGATGGCGACAAGCGCATCCAAGTGGCCCAGCCCGTGGTGGAGATGGACGGCGATGAAATGACCAGGATCATCTGGGAGTTCATCAAGGAAAAGGTGAGCGGCGTTCCTCGGGAAGCCGGCGGCAGGGGCGGGGCTTCGGCGGTCATTGGTTTCAAAACTTTGCGCCGCGTGCTTTTGCCCGCAGCTCATCCTGTCCAACGTCAACGTGGAGCTGAAGTACTACGACCTGGGGCTGCCCTACCGAGACCAGACCGACGACCAGGTGACCATCGACTCCGCCCTGGCCACCAAGAAGTACAGCGTGGCCGTCAAGTGCGCCACCATCACGCCCGACGAAGCCAGAGTGGAAGGTTGGTGAGAACTAGCTTGCGCTAAATCGGCTGCCTCGGCCTGAGCGTGCGTTGTACCGATGAGACTTTCCCCCTGGCAGAGTTCAGCCTGAAGAAGATGTGGAAGAGCCCCAACGGAACCATCCGGAACATCCTGGGCGGCACGGTGTTCCGCGAGCCCATCACCTGCAAGAACATCCCCAGGCTGGTCCCCGGCTGGACGCAGCCCATCACCATCGGCAGACACGCCTTTGGCGACCAGGTGACTCTCCGCCGCCGCCGTCGGCGTCGTTGCGGCCCCGATGCGTCGTGCCAACGGCAGAGGCTTTTCTGCTCCAGTACAGGGCCACGGACTTTGTGGTGGACCGGCCCGGCAAGTTCAAGATGATCTTCTCGCCCGGCGACGGCAGCGCGGCCAAGGAATGGGAGGTGTACGACTTCCCCGCCGGCGGCTGCGGGATGGGCATGTACAACACGGACGAGGTGAGAAAAGCCACGGGGGGGGGGGCAGGCCCTCGCCACAGCCCAAAATTATTTAATTATGTTAGCCCTCAAAAGTCCTTAAAAATGGCCAAAGGAGCCCTCAAAAGTCCGTAGAAATGGTTCAATTGGTCATCAAAAGTCCTTAGAAGGTCCTTAAATAAAAAGCAAGTGGAAGAGTGGGAACCCTGCTTTAGTCTCTTGTCACCGGCGCTCCGTTTGCTTTGACAACATCAGAGGTCAGCCGAGAGACCTTTTTTGACGCTCTCGGCCATGGAGGTCGTTGACCCCCCGGGAACTGATCAAAAGCGGCGCGGGCCCCACAGCTGATGGCTCCTTTTGTCTTTTGCTCTTTCTCCTCAGTCCATCACCGGCTTTGCGCACAGTTGCTTCCAGTACGCCATTAACAAGAGGTGGCCTCTATACATGAGCACAAAGAACACCATCCTCAAAGCGTACGACGGACGATTTAAAGACATCTTCGAGGACATCTTTCAAAAGTGAGTGTGAGCGCAACGCGCCGACGGGACGCCGGCTGCAGAGAAAGGAGATGGAAAAAATCGCCAAGTCGACCTCCGCCGGCCGCGTTTTGCTTCTCTCGATCACACCGTTGACGGTCATGGATGAAAAGGTGCAAAGAGCGAACCCGTCACGGAGAGGAGGCGAAACGCTCCGGGCGCTTGTGCGTTTTGGATTGGCCTGGCTAGTCCGAATGCTAATGCTAATGCTAATGATGATTTGAACCTTTTCAACTCCAATTCATCGCATCTCAGTGGTTGCGGAGAAGCCCAAATGTTTTGCTCCGCGTCACAACGTACGTTGCGCGCCGTATCGATCCTCAACGCGGCTTTTTAAGAGATTGTCGTCGTACGGCAGATGGACCCAGGTTTTCCGTTCTCAAGGCCAATTCTGGTCCCGTTGCCATCCGAGGAACTTTGTGTGGACATTTTGCATTCATCCGTGAAGAATCCGAAAGCCGCTCTCCTTGTGAATGTGCTTGTGTGTGCCCCCCCCCCCCCCCCCCCTCTCCAAAGGCACTACAAGCCCGAATTTGACAAGCTGAAGATCTGGTACGAGCACAGGCTGATCGACGACATGGTCGCTCAAGTGCTGAAGTCTTCCGGAGCCTTTGTGTGGGCGTGCAAGAACTACGACGGCGACGTTCAGTCGGACATCGTGGCCCAAGGTCCGATTGCCGAGCGCGTATCTTTTGGCCGTTTGCCGACTCGGGAGAGCGATCTCATGTTTAACCTCGGCTTCTCTCTCTCTTTCAGGTTTCGGCTCTCTCGGCCTCATGACGTCCGTGCTGGTGTGTCCCGACGGCAAGACCATCGAGGCGGAGGCCGCCCACGGCACCGTGACCCGGCACTATCGCGAGCACCAAAAGGTTCCTTTTGGCTTCTCCGAGTCCAAGCTGGATTCACGACTCCTAATTTGGCCCGCGCGATGCCTGCCGGTGTAGATTTTGCGCCAGGGCGCCCAAAGTCTGACTGGAATCCTCGCCTGTTGATTTTCAGGGAAGGCCGACGAGCACCAACCCCATCGCCAGCATCTTCGCCTGGACCCGAGGCCTGGAGCACCGAGGGAAACTCGACGGAAACCCCGACCTCATCAAGTAAGAGACGGACGACGGCGACTCTTTTCAGGTTTTTGATGGAAATCGCCACGTGCTTACAGGGTTCCCACGGGGTCCTTAAGATTCAGAAAAATCCATCCAAAAAGAAGTTCTTCATTTTCAGGGAAAGCTTCTAAAATCAATACAAATCCTTACAAATGTATTTTTATTCGAAAATAAATAGTTTTATATTTTCTACATTTAATTTTTTCTTAGTGTACTTTGTTTGAAAATGAATTCAAATATAAGTATTAAATCTGACATAGAGTACGTCAAATCAAGGGTTAGCTGATTGGCCCTCAAAATCAAAATGTGCCCTTCCTTTGTAGCCGCAATGATTTGAACACCAGCTCAGTGAAATGTGGCTTTCTGTCCAGCCCGCATATTGCTGAGCGGGCATTAAATCCACCGTGAATCCCCCGCTAAATTGAGAGCAAGTCCTTAAAAATGGCTAAATCGGTCCAAAAAAGTCCTCAGAATGGCTAAGCTGGTCCTCCGAAGTCCTTAGAATGTCCATCAATAAAAAGCCCGTGGAAGAGTGAGACCCCTGGCTTGTGAATTGCTCAGGTTCTCCCAGACTTTGGAGCGCGTGTGCGTGGAGACGGTGGAGGGCGGCACCATGACCAAGGATCTCGCCGGCTGCATCCACGGCTTGTCCAAGTAAGCGAAGCGCCTCTTTCGGGATTTCCCTACGACCGTTTCATGATTGCGCCGCGTTGGGTTGGCTCACATTGAGGCCGTCTGCCGTCCCCCCTTCCTCCCTCCCCGCAGCGTCAAGCTGAACGAGCACTACGTCAACACCACAGACTTCCTGGACGCCATCAAGACCAATTTGGACAAGGCTGTGGGCAAGTGAAGGACTCGAGCGAGTGAGCGAGCGCGGAGACGGACGGTGTTGGCGCCCTTCTCTTTTTGTACCTCATTTTTAACTTAACGGTCAATCGATTCACAGGCATTTTCATCTGAAGGATTTGTTATGAGTATTGAGGACTCATGACACTCATGCCCTCGCACTTCCCGCCTCCCCAACACCTGCCCCCCCCCCCCCCTTGTCTTGCAAGGTTTTATTTTTGTAATGTGAAGTACTGTGTTCGATGCTGTGTCATGCCTGAGCCAAGACTTAGCTGCAATAAAAACCTCTGTTTGACCCACCCCCGCATCTTGCCAGGTCTTTGAAAGCGAGACTCCAGATCACCCCCCCCATTTAAAAAATTCTTTTTTTAAATGTCTAGCCCTCTCAATCATACAGCGCCCTGAAACGTATCCGAGGTACATCATGACATCGACGTCAAGAATGGAACGTGTTGATTGTGTGCCACCTCTGGGAGGGTGACATGGCGTGTCTTGGCCACCTGGGGGCAGTAGAGGAGAGCGTTTTGGTCACGCACGCAGAGAATGAAAGTCCTCCGGATTTTCAAATTGGAATGAAAATGTCTCCGGAGAATTGTGAGGAAAAATGGCCTAAAATGTATCTGGATATTAGTTGACAACATTGAACGAACACGCGTTTGAAGCCATATTGAGACAGTAACAGTAAAAAGATTTTTGTTTGTGTAATAACGACACAAGACATGCTGGCGTTTGACTAATGCTTTAGTAGAACGAATGGCAACTCGCAACAACAGTAGCAAGCGGCACTTTGCCTCTTGGGTTACACCATCTCAACTAGAACGGGGGGGGGGGGGGGGGGGGGAATAGTTCCCCAAAAAATTTCGTCTCTTTATAAACACACTTGCTAAACCCCCAGTGGAACGAATAAAAGACGGCGTGGACAAGACAGTTTTTGTCATAAAAAATATATTTGGACAAAAAGGGAAACGCACAGCTTGGCAGAAAAACGTGTCCGTTCCACTTCGCGTGACATCTCAGCTAGCTAGCTAGCTAGCTTAGCTGTTGTCGTGTGTGTGTGTGACGTAGGTTACGTCGGCGCTGATTGGTTGAAATCAAAAGACGCGCTTGCGCAGATGTGATTGGGACGGCTGGAGCGGCAAGCGTGTTCGACTTTGGTGAGTGAAACTTGACGGAGACGAGAGATTTTTTCCACCTCATTGGAATGGCGGGCAGTCATCCCGCCTTCTCATTGGTCAATATTCGCTTCTGCTTGCGAATCGTTGAGTGTGCGTGCGGTTGTGGATCAGCGGACACGCGCCTTTTCATTTGTGAGCCAAAAGTCCGAGCCGCACGCACGCACGCACGCGCAGGGTCTCACACATTCAGGTGTGTGTGGAAAGGCCCGTCCTTCCTCCGTCCGCTAGGGGGCAGTGTTGCTCTGTCCATCCACCCGGAACGGTCATAGCCGGTGTTTCGTTTTCCAAATTGCCAAACGAGAACGAGCCTTTATCGGAATTCGGATTCTGTCTTTATTGAGTACGACTGAAGTGTGTCCCAACCCCCCCCCCCCTCCCCCAACCCCACCGCCACCCTCTTGGTGATTCCCACAAACACACATTCAACAACTGACGAGCAGACTTGAATTGGTCACCAATGATGAGTCTTGATGAATGGATCTGGGAAAAACCGGCACATGTATCGGCGCCAATCGTTTGGCGATGAATCGCGGGAGTCCACTGGTGAGCCGCCGTCTGCTTTTGTCACCGACGCTCAAGCGACTTCATTCGAAGGTGACCGTGGAGCTCATCGTGTGTAACATTCCAGTGCATATACGAATGTGCAGTATTGCTTGGTTTCCTGAAGAGCAACTCAAGAAATTACCCCCCCACCCCCCACCCCACAAAAAAAAAAAGTCACTTTCCATCCCTCCATCTTGGTTTGGGGGGGTGTGGCTTTGCTAACTCACGCCGTGCTGCAGCACTCCGCTCCCTTGCCATACGTGCCGTAATACTCCATTTGAGAAAGTTTAGCGGTGTCTCCCGTGTTGTTGTTGTTGTTGTTTGCTCGGTTCTCTCGCTCGCTGAATTCAAAGCTCTCCTCCTCCTCATAGTCCCGCGGCGCTTCGGGGTCTTGCGGCGGCTCTGAAGGAACAAGCAAAGAGGGGGGGAAATGTGACGGGAGCTTGCCCTCAACAAGATGGCGGCGGCGGCCCGAAGACGCTCCACCCCGCGTGCGCCGATACTAGACGCTCCACCCATCGTGCCGCCCTTTTGGTGTCCCGACTACGGCCGCCGTGCACGTTTTCGCCAGCGGGTCACAAGGTGAGCCGGCTCCGCCTCCACAAAGTGAGTCAGAGCGCGGCAAACTACGCCCGACCGCAATACGGTTTCACTTCTTACTCTCTACCCCCCACCCAACCCCTCCCCACTTATTTCTGTCCGTGTTTGTTGAAGGTTCAATACGTCCCCTGCCTCCCCCCCCCCCCGGAAAATAAGGACGTATGTACAGTAATCCCTCGTTTATCGCGGTTAATGGGGACCAAAACCACCCGCGATAAACGAAAATCGCGAAGTAGCAACCAATTAACATTCTGTATTTAAACATTTTTGCGGAACTCAACATAAAAAAAACTTTTTTATGAATATGTTTGAAAAAATCCGCCATGCACCGAAACCGCGATAAACGAACTGCGAAATAGCGAGGGATCACTGTCGTTTGAATGGAGAAATGCCTTCTTTTCAATGACATTATTTTTCAAACGGGGTATTTTTGGGTGAGGTTTTTTTTCTTTTCTTTTTTTTAGAAACTTTGCCCGCCCCCGGCGAGCGGCGTACCGTGGCCCTCCATGGCGCCGCCGCCTCCGCCGCCGTCGGCGATGCCGTGTTTGACCTTCATGTGGCGGCTGAGGTTGCCCTTCAGGTTGAACTTGCTGCTGCAGTAGGGGCACTTGAAGGGCTTGCTGCCGGCGTGGAGGTGCATGTGGCCCAGCAGGTTGTACATCCTGTTGAAGGACTTGCCGCACACCTGCCAAAAGAGCAGAGCGCGCACGTGGCCCACCCGCTTGCCGTCTTCCCGCCCGGGCCCGGCCGCCCGCCCGCCCGCCCGCCCGGCCGTACCTTGCATTTGAAGGGCTTGACGGGCAAATGGACGATCATGTGCGTCTTGAGGGTCTGCTTCTGGACAAAGGTCTTGAAGCACACGTGGCACTGGAAGGGTCGCACGCTGGCGTGGATCAACATGTGCCTCTTCAGGTTGGCCGACAAGGTGAACTCTCGGGAGCACACTTCGCACTTGAATTCTTTCATTCCCTAGTGGGGGGAGGAGGGGGGGGGGGTCTGCGTGAGTATTGCCTTCCAAATAGTGCGTGCGCTTACGAGCGGTTTCAGCATCTTCCACACGTGCAAGTCCAGTGAAACTCCTCTAGAACGAAACCTACATGGGCGAAAATACCCCCCCCCCCCCCCGCGCTCAAAAAAGGGTTCCAGGCCTGATGTCACAAATCAATGCGTTTCCAAGCCGAGCTGCAAAGCACAATTTTTCCTCTCCAATGCGGGCAGGCTAGCAAGCGAGCAGCATTCTGCAGCTGCGTTTGCCACACAAAGGGAGTTGGCCCAGGTGAGTGCGACACTCACCTGGGCCAACTCTATCTGATTTTGTTTCTGAAGGAGGCTTTCAAAGGGAGCCGTTTTGAAGACTGGGACCACATCAAGATGGATTGGAAAGCGTTGGATTTGCAGGGTAGCTTTGGTGACACCAGGCCTGGAATTTTTCAGACTCGCCTCGTACACATTGCTAGCAATAACGGAATCTGAGATAGGAGTGATTTGGACTCCTCCCCCCGCAATGCTGTATCATCGTTGCCCCGCCTACCGGTTGGATACCTCGTGCGAGTCGTTTTGGGAGTGGCTGCTTTAATTCGGTGTTCTGGAAATTCACGAGACGATTTCATCAGGAGACGGTGAGAAAAAAAACGGCGATTGGATTGGACACCGAGCGCTTTTTCCGGCAGCTCACCAAATTCATAACGGCGGGGCAAGTGAGCCAAAAGGAGAAGTTCCAAACCTTTTGAAGATTATCGACGCGCCATATAGCGCCGCCTTCTCGTAGCGCGTTCCTCGCGGCCCGGCCCGTGAATTTGCGAATCCGCGTCCGGACTCATCGGCAATTATGGTCGTCGGCGAGCGTACCTTGTGAGTGAGGGCGTGCTGTCGCAGGTGGTGGATCTGGACAAACTCCATGCCGCACTCGGGGCAAACGTAGGGCCGGACGTTGCGGTGCTTCATGACGTGGTTCTGCAGCTGGCTGCGGTACGCGAAGGCCTTGTGGCACTCGCCGCAGCGGTAGGCGGCGGCGGCGGCTGGGGGGCCCCGGTGGCCGGCCAGGTGGCGCTTGAGGTGCGCGTAAGTGGGCAGCTCGGCGCCGCAGCGGCCGCAGGCGTGGCGGCGGCCGTCGTCGTGGTGCTTGCCCTCGTGGGTCCTCAGCTCGCTGGGGTAGGCGAAGCCGCGGGCGCAGAAGCGGCAGCTGTAGGGCTTGACGTCGCTGTGCTGCAGCATGTGGCGCTTGAGGTGGCTGGTCTGCGTGAAGGCCTTGCCGCAGACGGCGCACTTGTGGGGGCGGGTGCCCTGGTGGGTCAGCAGGTGCGTCTGCAGGTGGCTGGGCTGCTTGAAGAGCTTGCCGCAGTGGGCGCATTCGTGCGGCTTGATGCCGCTGTGGCCCAGGATGTGAGTGACCAGGTTGTATTTGGACGTGTACGACTTGTCGCACATGCGGCACTTCCAGCGCTTCAGGCCCTCGCCCACGTCCACGCAGTAAGACTCGTCGATCTGGACGTTGATGTCCAGACGGTCCATCTGCATGCGCCTGGCCAGGCCCTCGGGGTCCGACCACAGCGCGGCCCGCCCGCTTTCCTCGGACTGGTACGCCGCCTCGTCGGCTTCCGAGTATTTGCCGTCCAGGGCTTCGGCGGCGTCCGCGCCGGTCTTAAGATTGAGGGCCTCCTCCTCTGGCTCCTCCTCCATCAGTGACTCCTCCTCCTTCCGACTTTCCCCTCGGTGCGGTCCATGCGGCAGGGCGCTGGCTCCGGCGCACCGAGGACAATTGGCGGGGGCGCACCCGTGACGACTCGTGTGCGCGCATGTGCCGGACGTCTCGGACTCCGTCAGTTCCCCTTTGACTTGAGCTGGCGGACTCGCGGCTTTGGGCGGGCGAGCCGCCCACTCTCCGTGGCTCCCGGGTCTCCCCGTCCTCCCGGTCTTTGGTCTCCGCCGAGAGGCCGAAACCCCGGCAGGCTCGGGCAGGTAGTCCCCGTTGGCCCCAATCAGCTGATCGGCATACTCGTACTCGGCGGCGGCTTCGGTCGGCGGAGGCGGGCCCCCTTTGGACTCTCCCGCGTAAAAGCCGTTGGGAGCGATGGTGGCTCCGAAAACGTCATTCTGGGAAATGAGTCCGAGAACCGCGGCCTGGGCCAAGGACAAAACCACGACGGGTTCCGTCTGCGTCTCCGCGTCCATCCGGCCTCGGGTCGCCTTCGGGCAAGTCCGGGCCGTCGGGCCGCTCTCCTCCCCCTGGAAGAAAGGCAGCGTTTGAATCGGGGGCGACCGACGCAATAACTTCTTCAGTTATCGCCCAAGAGTTCCACGTTGAAACCCGTTTCCCCTTTTTTCAGCCTCACGACTCTGCTCGCGGTTCTGGTGCCGCCGAGCAAACGGGTCGTAAAGCGATGATGTGACGGCGGCGCCCGCCGGACCTCAAAGGCTTCCGGGAGAGCCTTTTTCAGGGCTCGTTTCTTGCCTTGCATGAGGGCCAGAATACCAGAGACACGCGTTGCGCCGCACTTCCCTCCGTGACGCGCCGTAGAATAATAAAGAACGCGAGAAGGGATGCGGGGGCCGGCCGGGAAGTCGACTTCCGCGGACTGTCCCCGGCGCTTCCTGCGGGATCTCTCGTCCGGCCCCAACGTCTCCGGGCCGCCTCGCGTTGGGGGTTCCGGACTCTTGTTTGGTAGCAGCAGGCAGTCGTCACGCATGGTCGATGGTGTTCATTCCCGCCCGGTGCAGAACTCTCGGGGAAATGATCGCACGAGGATGCAATCGGGAACGCCCCAAGTGATCGGCCACAGGTTCCGGGAGATTTTTGTCCGCCGGGGTGTACTCGGGCTCGGTGCAAGAAACCTCCGGCGGTGAGCGCCGACCCCCCGAGTTGTTGCTCGATACGTTTTTGGGACGTTGGACTCACGAGGCCAACGTGAACTTGGGGGCATGAGTGGCCACAGAAAGGCAATCATGACACGTGTGTGAGGCCAAAAAGAGTCGACCTGCGGATGCCCCCCGACGGGCACGGCGTTCGGAACCACTGTTTTCAAAGTCGGCGGACGGAGGCAGACTGCGTGCGTTTCTGCGTGAAAGGCAGAAACGTGCGGTCAGGGGAGGCAGGTGAGCCAGAGCCTCACCTGTGAATGCGCATAGCATTGCGCAATCGTCCCAAACTGGGTTGATCCATGCAACTGGCTCGTGCTGCTTGCCGTATACAGTGAAACTCCTCTACAACGAAACCTACATGGGTGAAAATGCCCCCTAGTGTGAAAAAAATCTTCATGCATTAATATGTGTGTGTGTGTGTTGACATCCGCGATCAAATTTGCTACAGTGAAAAACCCCCTGTTGTGAAAAATGTCTTGCTGCAAGCACGATTTCGTTGTAGAGGAGTTTCCCTGTATCTGCATGTCGCCAATATCATGTTTAGCCAATTGAAGAAGCTCCCCTTTTTGCTTGAGATATATTTGTAAATCTGACGCGAAAGGAGTCAGTGCCTCACCAACCATCAACCTCGCCGCACGCCACTGGTGAAAGGAAAGCAAAGGAGTGACTGGGTGGGTGCGAGTGAGGAAGAAGGAAAGGAGAGAGAGGGAGGGAGGAAGAGCTGCGAGCTGGGGAGGAGTGGAGGGAGGGATGTTGTCAGAGCAAGAGAGAAATGAGACGGAGGGCCCAAAAGAGAAAGAAAGAAAGAGGGAAGGGGAAGGAGAGATTGGGTTGGGGGGGGGGGGGGGGGGGGCGAGCTGCGGAGACCAGAAAGACCGAGTGAAAGAAAGAAGAGAAAGCCCAGCGTCATGACCGAAGAGGAAAAAAAAAAGCCCAAATGAGTGAGCGGGAGGCGCACTTTGCGCTGCAAAGTTGCCGGCGGGAAGACACACGCGTGCGAGAGCGCCGCCAACAGTCGCGCGCGTGCGCGACGCCTCGGAGACTCGTCGGGAAGTCTTTCTGGCCGGGGAAAAAGGCGCAAAGCGACTCACCGCGTCGCTCCCGGAGTGAGGCTTGAGCCGCCGTTCGGGGGATCTCATCTCATCTCATCTCGTTCTCATCCTCGGCGAGAAAGCGGCCCACTCCGACGGGCCGCCTCCTATTTATGTCTCTGCGCGAGAGGGGGGGCGGGCCCGCGGCTCATCCTCCTCCTCCTCCTCCTCCTCCTACTGTTGCTCTTATCACAACTGACTGTGCCTGCCCCCCCCCATCCCCCCTCCCGCCCCGCCAAACACACACACCCACAGAGCATCGGCCCTTTCCTTTCTCTTCCTCCCACCCTCTGGTTCCCATCTCACTTCTCTTTCTCTTTCCCTCTGTTCTCTTTCCGCCTTCTCTCCCTCTCCCACCGCACGGAGTCCAGCGTGACCCTTCAACACCCTTTTTTTTCGGTGCAGAGACGCGCACGCGCTCCATCGGAACTCCAGCGCACTGACTGGAGTGCCGCTTTGAGATACGACCCCCGATAGGTCCCGTGAGCCTACTCTTATCCCAAATCACGCCCCCCCCCCTTAGTGAAAGGAATGCAAGCCACCCAAAATGCAAGCGTTTTTATTTTTTTAGCATTTCTCTTCAAACATGCCCGTCAGCGCTAATGGTTAGCATGTCAAGAGCGCTTTGCGGTGTTTGTTAGCATGTGGCTAAGCAAGCGTTCCAAAAAAGTTCAGTTCTCTTTGTTCCGTGTTTAGTTTGAGAGTAAATTGAACAGCTCCAAGATTTCCTGTCAATTGTTCCACATTTGCTTCACGGGTGCCGATCAGTGGCGTGCGGTGAGGTTGCTGGTTGGTGAGGCACTGACTCCTTTCGCGTCAGATTTACAAATATTTATATCGAGCAAAAAGGGAAGCTACTTCAATTGGCTAAACATGCAGATTCATGGAAACTCCTCTACAATGAAATCGTGTTTGCAGCAAGACATTTTTCACAACAGGGGGTTTTTCACTGTAGCAAATTTGATCTCGGATGTAAACACACACACACACACACATATTAATGCATGAAGATTTTTTTCACACTAGGGGGTATTTTCGCCCATGTAGGTTTCGTTGTCGAGGAGTTTCACTGTATACGGCAAGCAGCACGAGCCAGTTGCATGGATCAACCCAGTTTGGGATGATTGCGCAATGCTATGCGCATTCACAGGTGAGGCTCTGGCTCACCTGCCTCCCCTGACCGCACGTCCCTGGTGCCGATAGTGAAGTGAGTTGAACGGATTTGGCTGCAGCAGCCATCGAGTGCTCCGATCTCAAGTTTGCGCCCAAAAAAAAACAATCGAACGCATGCAGGACATCTCACATCTCCAAAAATGGTTTACGGCTAACTCGGGGCTGCCGCTCTACTTCACTTTCACTTGTCTGTGGACACTCTAAACGCAAAACCTGTTGAAGCCCATCAGATGCTCAATGGCGCACAAACGCGGGTGCGCGCGCGTGCGCAAGCGCACCCGCAGGCGAATGCGCGCTTTGTCTGACGCGCGCCGAGACAAGAGCGCAGCGCAGACGGACGGCCGCTGACATTTGAACTGGAGCGGACGGTTTGGCAAATTTCAACATTCAAACGTTCGCGCTAATTAACCCTCATGCAGTATTTTGAAGCGGCTGCAGAAAGGGTATTACGTCCCAAAAATGTCCCTCTTCCAATGTGCAACAACTTTTTTTCACTTTTCATTTTTTTGTCACTTTCAACCCCTCAAAATGTTCAGTGGGAATTGGCCAAGACATAGATATGCATCCGATGCAAAATTTCAGCTTGGTGGAGTTATTTGTCACTCTTTTGTCTGTGGTATCTGAAATGTCCAATTTTGGGATAATTACTGCATGGGGGTTAAAAATGTATTTTTATTCGAAAATCTATGGAAAATCAATCTTTGGACGATTTTGGACTGTTGGACATTTCCAACAGTCCAAAATCGTCCAAAATGTCCGAAATGTCCAATTTTGGGATAATTACTGCATGGGGGTTAACGAGTGAGACAGCCCGAAGTGAGTCCAGCGGCACAAGGGGGGAAAAAAATCAGGTGGAAGAGCGACAAAAGACGCGAGAAGGGGAAAGAAAGGAGAGAAAAGCAGTTCGGAGGGAGGGAGGGAGGGAGCCGTAGAGGGAGAGAAAAAAGCAGAAGCGAGGGGGGGGGGCGCGCTGAGTGGAGGAGGATGAAGAAGAGGGAGGAAGAGGAGGAGTGGGGGGGGGGGGCCTGAAAGACAGAAAAGAAAAAGGGTAGCGAGGAAAGAGAGCCGGCTGGGGGAGGGAAAGGAGGGAAGGCGGCAGCAAAAAAAAAAAGGGCGAGTATGAAAGGAGAGAGAGAGAGAGAGAGAGAGACTGGCGGCTGCTGCTGCTGCCTGGCGCGGTCAGCTCGCTCAAAGGGGGAGAGGGAGACAATGCCCTGAAAGAAGGAGGGACACAAGCGTTGTGGTGAGGTGTGAAAAGTGGGGGGGGGGGGACTGGCCAACGAGGGAGAGGCTGAGGCCGAGAGATGCAGGGAAAAGGGAGCGCCTTGACCATTCATTCAACTTTCATATTTGCAAGCTTACGCGTACCTGGACATGTGTGCGGGGAAGGGGGGTTGGGGGTGGGGGGTGGGGGGGCTGAGAGAGCAATTCAAGCGCTCGTCCAAGTCCGCCCAAGTCAAACACCTGCGGGTCCAAACGCACCAGCGAGCGAGCGAGCGGACGCACGGCCAGTTGCCACTCGGCAACGTTCGCCGGCACATAACAGGAAAGGGCAAACCTTGAAAACCGGCATCAATCGCCGGCCGTCGGGAGAAGGGAAAAAAAAGAGAGAGAGCGAGGGGAGGGGGGGGGGGGGAGACGGGGCATCGGAGTGAGCGCAAAGGGAAGGGAAGGGAGGGAAGGGGGGGGTGCTTGATAGCAGGAAGTCGAGGGAGAGAAAATAGAAGGAGAGCGAGGGAAGAAACAAAGAGAGAAGAGCCCGAAAGACAAAGAAAGCACACGGAACAAACAACAAGGCCAGAAAAACAACATGGGGGGAGAAGCCCAAAGACAACTGCACTTTTGCCCGACAACAAAGTCTTACGGCCCGCTGACTTGGGGGGAACGGCACCTGAAAATACGTCAGACCGCTGCCGTTCCAAGTTGCAAAATCAATCTTTTTTTAGTTCTTCCACAGTACCTTGCGACCAAGACCGCGCTCGGCCTTTTCCTGAATCCAAAATGGATTTGGATTTCCAGTCAAACCTCGGTTTTCGTACTTAATCCGTTCCAGAAAAACGGAATTGTTCGAAAACCGAAACCATCTTTCCCATTGGAATCAATGTAAAAAAATTTAATCCGTTCCAAGTCAAGAACACAACTTTTTTAAACCACTTTTCTTTTTTTACAATTTCACACCATAAACTGTACACAAGTAATAGGAGAGCAGGTCATATGTCAAATACTGTACAAACAAACTGTCATATGGTTTATTTTCACCAATTTTAACATGAAGATAGGAACATAGGAGAGGAGTGAAGTGACGCATTCAAGTGCGCTCAGTTAGTTCGAGAACCAAAATTTGTTCATCATCCGAGGCATAAAAAAACGCGACATGAATTGTACGAGAACCGAGACGTTCCAAAACCGAGGTTTGACTGTATTTCAAATAGTCAAGAATGTCCAAAAAGGCCGAGAACGAATCGCAGATTGAAAAGAGTTGACGTGAAGGAAGGCTTGAATTGCGCCCTTTCAACGCTCAGACGCTTCTGCGTTTTTTTTTGTTTTTTTGGTTTTCAAAGGGGTGCGCTCACATGGAATTGTTTCACATCTTCAGCTTTTTTTCCCAGCGCGTGTTCGCCGATGGTGAGAATTCAACATCTTTTTCACCGTCTGCCATGCCGGTAGCACTGCGGGCTCGCGTTTAGCGTTGTTATGGCTACGCAGCTCTTTCCAGACATCCAGAAAACCTCCGTGGACGGTTTCCAAGCAGGTAGGTTGCAAACGAGCAAAAGGAAGGACGGCGGCTCGGAGAAGACATTGCGACATCCATGGCGCCGTCCGATTGGTCTCACGATTCCGAGGGACAGAAGAGTCGCTCGCCGATCGCCTGAACGTAGAGCACGTGGAGATCGGAATCCGGGTGGCCGTAGACGCGGTCGCGACGGCCCCCGCGTCCCCGTCCGTCTCCCTTCCGAATCGTCGGGCTGACGGCACGTCGCCGAGTCTTGGAGAAGAAGGCTCGACGCGGCCTTGGCGGCATCGTACGCTTTTGCTCCAATGACCCCGGAAGGCAAAAAAAGTGGCATTGCGCCGAGGAGATGACATCGTTTAGCGGTTTCGGGCTGCCGGACAAAGTGGAAGTAGAGAGCGGTTGAAGTCGGCCGTTGGCGCCCCCCCCGCCGGGCAATTTTTCTCACGTGCTCTCGGCGCGGCTAACGACGTGGCGACAGAAGGCGCGCTCGAATTTGGAGCCGGTCTAAGTTGTGGCGCAGGTGGGCGCCACGCATTCTGCGGCGGATTCATTCATAAACGTGCGCCGAACCCTCCCAATCGTTGCCCGAATCACTTCAGGGGGGGGGGGGGGGCTGTGGTTACACTTTGCAGCGGCCGCCATGTTTTTTTTTCCAAAGCTACTTTCAATTGGCCACACCCTTCAGCTCGTTGGAGGCTCGCGGCACCTTCGACGAAAGTGGACACCAAAATAGCCCAAGTGGAAGCAAACAAAGGCGATTGGCGGGGGGGGGGGTCCACCGTGAGGCGAGCAGACATAGGCAGTTGGGCTTGTAAATAAACAATTATCTGCGAAAGAATCTCTCGTCTTGTGATTGAAGCTCGTCCTGTGAGGGGCGTGGGGGGTGGGGGTGGGGGGTTCATTCTCTTTCCGAAGAGAAAGACAACGTTTTCATTTCATTCCTTCTTTTCACAGCAACTCTCCTGCAGACAGGATGCCGAAAAGGAGCCAAAAGAAATCAGCATCATAATTAAAAAAAAAAAAAAGAAGAAAAGACAAGCCGTCCCTTCTCCATTCATCGCCAGGCCCGAAATGGGAAGACAGAATATTAGCAATGAAATTGCTCTGCTTGGAGACAACACGGAGAGCTTGGGAAGAAAAGGAAAAAGAAGGAGAAAAAAAAAGCCCACCGAGTATAAAGGAGGAAAGACAGAGTTGAGGGAGGAGAGGAGAAGAGCATTCAGCAAGGAGGATATAAAAGGAACAGGAGGGGAGGGGGAAGGGGGTGGGGGGACGCAGCTATGGAAGGAAGCAGAAGGGAGAGAGCGAGAAATAGATGGGTGTGGGGGGGGGGGCAGGAGAGAGAGATCAAGACAGGGAAAAAAAAAAACGAATGGGGAGAGTGAGTGAGTGAGAGAGAAAAACAGAGAGGGAGGGGGGGAGGGTGAAGGAGGGGGGGATTGTCACAAGAGACTGAAAAACCACAGGATTAAAAAAAAAACAAAAAAAAACCTCAGTCTGCCTCCAACTTGTGTGGAGATGGAGATAAATCGCAAAGGCCTTCAGATGTTTGTTTTTTTTGGGGGGGGGCGGGTGGGGGGCTTGCATTGACTCACCTGGAACGCCCACCGACAAGTTCCTTCGATAAGTGGACAATGTCTCAGCAGCTGACCTGTCGCGTTTTAGCATCCACCTTGCTCACCGATGGGCGCCACAACACACACACACACACACACACACACATTCCTGTACTTGTGGCACAGTGAGGACCGAGTAAAAAGGCCAAAATGTCCTCACTTTGTCAAAATGTCCTCACTCTGTTGGTTAAAAACTCATGCCGGTCCTCACAATGTCAGAAGTACAAGAACCCACACACACACACACACACACACACACACACACACACACACACACACACACACACACACACACACACACACACACACTGGGAAGTTTTTTAAAAAAGCAACATCGGGAAGAATATTCTGTTTGGGGGGATCCGTCCGAATGAAGCAGCGTGCAAGCAGCGGCCATTTTGGATCCATCTCCGAGGGGCGGCCATGTTGCCCCTTCGCCGTTGACTGAAAATGACATCACGATGCCCGGCAGGTATCTCGGCTCACCTTCTTTCCTGCGCATTCCATTAAAAGTGAGCCCCGAGCAAGCGTCAATTGTCATTTGCAGCCAACAGCAAGTGGCAAAATGGCCGCCGCCGCCCCCCCCTAGCCCCGAGAGGGATGAAAATGGCCCGCTTGGTTCACATCCCCCAAATGCCGATGGCCTTGACGTGACCCAAAATGCGGGTTCGAAACGCCTGTTTCGTCCGGGTTGGAGTCCGGCCTCCCTGTGTGGGAGGCCCTTTCCCCCCCCCCACACATTCCACAAACCTGCACGGCGGGCGGACGGAACACTCCAAAGCGTCCCTCGGTGCGACCGGTTGTCGTCGTCCGCGTGCCCTGCGGGGTTCGGGGTGTCCTCGGCCTACCTACCGCTTGAAGACTCGGATGAATTCCCAAGCCCTTCTCTTTGTTTGATGTTTACTTTGACAGCAGAGCCAAACGACGGACCGGGCCGACGTCTAGCCGACATGTTGATGATGATGACGCATGTTTTGCAAGAACCCGACGACGTCTGTGGCGAGTGTCCCACCTGGCAAGCCAGCTCAAGGTGAGCCCCCCCGCCGCCCCCCCCCCTTGCCCTCTCCGACGCCATTAACCCTCAAGGTGCTCCCGAAGCACGGAGCAATTTGCAATGGAAGGGTGTCAGAGGCGACGCCGACGTTCCTCCTTTTGGCCCTGTTCCTGCAGCCGGCGCTAACAAATGTGGCGGGGGGCGGCGGGGCAGAAGGGGGGCTGGGGGGGGCAATGACTTTTTCTTTGCGGCAAGTTTTCCTTCTTGTTGAAATCAAGCCCTTTGTCTCTCTCTCTCTCTCTCCTTTTGTACCTTCCCCTTGTTTCCATGGTTACCTCTCGGCGGGCCGCGTACACTATCTATCTCTTCCTCCGTTTGGCTTTCTCTGTGTCGCTCCCTCGCTTCTTATCTTTCTCATTTTGCTTTCATCTCTGCCTCCTTTTTCCTTCCCGCTTTATCATCCGGCAGCCTCCTCACTCACTCACTCACTCACTCGCTCGCTGCGCCTTTTATCTCTCTTCACTTTCATCTGTCTTTCACCTTTCTCTCCCCTTCAAGCCTGCCATTCCATCATGCTGCCTTTTTCCGCTCCTTACTTCCATAGACTCTGTGTGTGTGTGTGTGTGTGTGGGGGGGGGGGCGTCGTTTTTAGCGCTTTCCCCGTCAATTCCACCTTTTTTAACCCCCATGCAGTAATTATCCCAAAATTGGACATTTCGGACCCCACAGACAAAACAGTGACAAATAACTCCACGAAGCTGCAATTTTGCATAGGATGTCTATCTACGTCTTGGCCAATTCCCACTGAACATTTTGAGGGGTTGAAAGTGAAAAAAAAATGAAAAGTGAAAAACGTTGTTGCACATTGGAAGAGGGACATTTTTGGGACGTCATAGCCTTCATGCAGCCGCTTCAAAAGACGGCATGAGGGTTAATCATTTCCAATTGGTCCGAGCCCACTTTCAATGGCACGGAGTCACGCGTTAAATCGTCTCGGCCGAGCGCGGGTTGCTCCAGTCCCGTGCCATCGGAAATGCGGGGCGATGGATTTCCGTCTCCCCCGCATCGGAAGATGAACGGGCCGCCGCCGCGGTTTTGCCTTCCGCCAAAAAGTGCGCAAAGCCCCCTTCCTCCGTTTCACCGAGCGTCCGCGTGCAACCAAAAGCAAAGCTGCCGTGGCCTCCTCTTTATCTCCACTTGAATTCAAGCCCGGCAAGAACGTTGGCTGTCTTTTGCCCCCACGGAGGCAAAAGACGTTTCTTGCGCTGCCGTGGCCGCAACCCAGCCGGGACATCATCGGATTGCATCGCCCAAAAAAAACGTCAACTCGACTCAAGCGTACTTCTCCAGCACTTTCGGACAACCGCCGCTGGATCCCCAAAAGTGGAGCGAGGAGGATTCCGGCAACAAGAAACAAAAATTCAGTGATCCCTCGCTATTTCGCCGTTTGTTTATCGCGGCTTTGGTGCATGGCGGATTTTTTTCAAACATATCCAAAACATTTTTTTTTTTTTTGAAGTCTGCAAAAATCAGTGTCTAAGTGTTGTTTACAATGCGTGCTAGTGTGTGCGTGTGCGCATGTGTGTGTGTGTGTGTGTGTGTGTGTGTTGCTGAAAGAAAGAGAGAGAGAGAGCGTGAGAGGAGGCTTATAAGAACCAAAGCAGGTCTCTCTCATCCTTAATTGTCTTAATTGACGAATCATAAACACGTCTGCTGCACATTCGGGATCGCTGGCCTGTGTGTATGTGTGTGTCTGCTGCGCACACACACACACACACACATACACACAACCTTCTCGAGCGCCCAATCTCCGAGGCATGCGTGGGGCAAAAAGGTGGCACTCACCAGCCAAATGCGCTCGGGGGGTCCGAGGGACGTCGACCGCGGGCGGCATTGGAGCAGGTTTGATTCGGCGGCTCGGACTGAAAGCAAGCTCTTCTCTCGCTCTCCCTCCCTTCCCCAGAAACGAGTGCCACCGCTATTCAGAAAAAGACAATCAAGGAACGCTGAATAGAGAGGGAGGGGGAGGGGGGGGTCGTGGGGGGGGGGGCCCTTGGTGAGAAAGAAAAAGAAAAACAATGAGAGAAAACCAAATGAAAAGAAGGAAAGAGGCAGGAGTGAAAGAGAAAGACAGTCACAAGGGACGGCTGGGGGTGGGGGGGGGGGGACCAAATGGGAGGAGAGTGGCGTCGCGTTTCTTGGCACTGAATGGGTGAAAATGAGACATTTTCAGGACCGAAGACGACACGGCGTGCCGCGAAAGCAAAGCGGGGAGGGCCCCGAGTTTTTGAAGGGCCCGCCCCACTGCTTGGGGGCCCTCGTTAATAAACGCAAAGTCCTCAACGAGACGATTCCCGGAGCAATGGCGGATCGCTCCAGGAAGAGAAAGACCACGACGACTCACCCCCTCATTCTCGGGCACACGGGCAACAAAGTGCAGTCGCTACTTAATCGAGAAGTCGATTGAGACGAGTTTGAGACAAGGGTTCCAACGCAGACTCCGCACCTTCTCCCCCCCCCCTGATGAGCACAAGCCAAAAAAAGGCCAAAACCAAAATAGCGCAAGAGTTTGGGGACCCCTCAGGGTACGCGATCCATCGCATGTTCCCGGGTCATGGCGCTCTTCTGGAGGTGATTTGAGGTTCGTTCCCCTTGGTCGGTGTTGGGTGTAATTCCACTATCGGCCACGAGATGGCGGCACACTTGTACAGTTGAAGAAGCTGTCAATTTGACACAGCGGGGGCGGGGTGGATTCCAGCACAGCTTAGTTACGGTGGAAAATGATTGAATGTCATCCGGGCTAAAAAGTGATTTATTATTATTGTTATTTTCCGGGGGGGGGGGCTGGGGGGGGGGCATTGCCATCGTACAGACTTTCCCAGGCCGTGTGATTCCGTCGTACTCTGTCTAAATTGAATTGAATTGAATTGAATACAACTTTATTGTCAAATGTGCTGTACGTATGTGTAACATACAGCACAGATGAAATTTCTTCCCCCTCAACATAAAACAAGAGGAGCCGCTGCGGGTGTCCGCGCCGCCATCAAAAGAAAAGTTGACCAAAAAATGACAAAATAATACAAGGAAAACACATGAAACACAGACAATTGTGCAATCTTAACCACATCTTTTGATCTCATTTCTTCAATTACAAAAGATGACATCTGAACGTCGTGTGTAGACTACTGTATAAAAAAACTATTAAATATTACTCACAGTTAACATATTCAAAAGGTGCAGGATGAGGTAAAAACATATTCAACCCTACCCATTTACCCATTGAATGCAAAAACATTTGATGGATAAAGCTATACAGTGTATTCAAAAGATACACAGTTACAAAGCAAGAAGACACACAAAAAAAGATTTATTTGCACAAATCCGGAGCAACAGCGTGCAAAAATGACAAAAGTCATACAGTATCAGTCTGTGATAGTCAGGCGCTCATTTCAGATTTGTTTTCTATCTTGGTGGGCTCAATTTGCATGGCAATCAGATAGCTTTCAGTGTAGTCTGTCTCAGGTCGGATGGAGATGAAGAACCAGGCCAGGCCCACCAACAGCGCCACCACAAGGTTGACTGTCACCCAAGAGTGGAGAATTTGATGCTCGGGCTCTGGTCGCCATAATGTTGCGTTGGTGTGTGGGTAAAGGTGGATGCGATCACTCGTCATCTGCTGGCTTAGGGAGAGCACCAATGCTGAGAAATACAAGAATGAGGCGAGAGCCACTGGGTCCAGTGTGGCCAGCTCCCGCAGCGCCATGGAGCTCTTTGCCAGGTTTACTCTGTCAAAAGCAGCTACGGTGCTGATGGCCAGCAGCATGTAAAACAGAGACTGCGCTGGGTAAGCCAAACTGTGGTATTGCTCCAGCAGGTTGGACAACGCTGTGAGGTGCTGACCAGCTAACACGAACACCACAACTATGTTCCACACTGCAAATCCTGCCAGGAAGCCATGACAGTAGAGAGCGAAAATCCTGAAGTTCTTGTGCACGCTGATAGAAACATCTCTGGTGGTCCAGGGAGCTTGCATGGGATGGAATTCATTCGGGTTTTCGATCTGGTTACTCGTCTTCCTCCAGTCTGAGCGCTCTGCTGCATGGAAGCGCTTGTTCCGCTCTACAAAGACCTTTCCAACGGGCTGACTCTGTCCTTGTGGGGCAGAGAACAGGGAATGCTGTGGTATGTGAGAAGGAATGTCTGTGATAACGTCATCCTCTTCTATATCCAAGTCATCAGGGATGGATGATTCCAAAACTTTCGACTTCTTCTTCCTTTTGTTTTTCTTCACAACTTCTTCATCTAAACTAAAGTGAAGCTACCCATTTTATTTTCCGTCATTAGGCGTCCTGGAGCCTATCCCGGCTGTTTTGGGGCATGGGGCGGGGGGTACACCCTCAACTGGTCGCCGGCCAGTCGCAGGGCACGCAGGGACAAACAGCCATTCATACTCGCAATCTTTTGTCTCATCATCGAGTGCCGCCGCTGTTTGCATTGTCCGTCTCTTTGGTTCTTTTTGTTGATGCGTCTCACTGTGCAATTTTAGAAACCAGCTTTGGGACGACGGCTGAAAGCTAGCATGGATGCTACGTCCGCCGCATTCAACACTGCTTCTTCTTTTGTTGCTTCTTTAATAACTCCCATGCAGTAATGATCCCAAAATTGGACATTTCGGCCACTTTGGACGATTTTGGACTGCTGGACGAATGGACCCCACAGACAAAACAGTGACAAATAACTCCACCAAGCTAAAATTTTGCATAGGATGTCTATCGATGTCTTGGCCAATTCCCACTGAACATTTTGAGGGGTTGAAAGTGAAAAAAAAATGAAAAGTGAAAAAAGTTGTTGCACATTGGAAGAGGGACATTTTTGGGACGTCATACCCTTCATGCAGCCGCTTCAAAATACTGCATGAGGGTTAATGTGTGCGTCCCGTCCCAATGACCTCAATCAATAAACAATCACAGCTAGGGCCAATTTCCAGCGTTCCCTTCACCTGCCATGCATGTTTTTGGCATGTGGGAGGAAACCAGAGTACCCACAGAAAAGCCACGCGGGCACGGGGGGGGAGAACATGCAAACGCCACACGGGGAGGCCCGGGCCACCGAATCCAAGCCACCACAGTGAGGCGGACGTGCTCGCCGCGTCCAAACCGCCCATGAGCTTTTCCAGTGTGTTAGTGCCCCCTGTTGGTGAAACGTTGACAGTGCAGTCAATTAGATTTTTATTTTATTTTATTTTTTATTTTTTCCCCGTGTGCGGAGCGGGGCACGTCTCGTCGGGTGTCGCCACGGGCATTTGGCTTGGCATCGTTTCGAAACAGGACGCCCATCCTGATGCATCCCATTCGTTTTTCGGACACAGGCAGTGCTTTGCAACAAGGTTTCTCGTACGGACGGCCATCGCTTGACGTACCGAACTCTTCATTAGTCAAACATCAAAATAGACATTATAAACAAATACAAGTATACGCAATTGACATGTCCGAAGTGGAGGCTTTTGGAATCGCATGACGTCCCTGTCACGACAGTCACACGCTGACGACTGAGCCAACTCCATTTCCCGCAGCACCGATTGGACAAGCGACGTCACGTGATCGTCTGCAGCCAGCGACGGCCAAGCGGCCGTATTGACACGTCGAGTCAGTCGGGTGGGTCTTAAACCAGAGGCGATCGCCCCGAGACTGCAAGGGAAGAGCGTGCTTCCACCTTTCAGCCAGTAGGCGGGGGTACCGGCCCAAGAAACTCGCCACTTTTTTTTATTATTATTTTTTTTTCCTTTTTGGGGAGGGGCGCAATCTCCTCGAACCCAAATCGTTTCACTTCCGATGTCACACCGAGTCCTTCGCCATTTCCCGCTTCGAGCGTTTGGCTCCGCACGCTCCCTTGAGGACACGGAACAAAGTTTTGGGGGCGAATTTCTGACGGCGCGCGTGACACCAAACACCGCAAGTTTAGGTCAGCCTCATGGGTTCAAATCAGCGGTCATCCACTTTTTTGGGTTTTTATGCCAACCGGTTGCCAGCCAATCGCAGGGCAAACAGAGACGAACAAGCATCTGCGCTCACACTCACACTGTGGGACGATTTTGAGTGTTCGCTCAGCCTGCCGTGCATGTTTTTACAATGTGGGAGGAAACCGGAGTACCCGGAGAAAACCCACGCAGGCCTGGGGAGAACCGATTCAAACGATGGGGCTCGTTTTCGGGGCCGCTTGTCGGCCGGCTGATCATTTGAACTCAGCCGGCCGGTAGGAGGGGCGGGACGGCGGCCCCCCGGCCCCCGAGGGCCGCAGCCGTCCATGCCTCGCCCGAGCAAGGTATGCGTTTGCTTTGGATGCAAGGACATCAACGGCGCAGACGCGCATTCCAACGTGTCGCCGCCGCCGCCGCACCAAGATTGCCTGCGAGCAGTTGTGGCGCGATGGTCTATTTGAGTCAGCGGCAGCCGTGGCGGGGGCGGGGCCTGCGCCTTCTCATTTGAGTCCATTTCTTTGGGGTTTTTTTCTCTCTCCTCCAAAATTGGCCAGCTCCCACGCGGGGCTGGAAAGATGAGAACTGGATTTCCCCAACAACGAGCCGTTGAGCGTCTTCTTCTGGCTTTTTCCGCAGTCGGTTTTCCCCTCCGTGTCGTCGCGTTTCAAGCAAACTGCGCCAACGGCCTCGATGGGTGATTCAGAGACGAGACGTATTTCCTGTTTCAGTTGCTCCGCCTCCACCTGACTTGCGCTCCTGACGTCCCGTAGGTGGTGCCATCTTTTGCCATGTTCTTCTGCCATACCCCGATGACCGTTCAAAGACTGCAGCAGCCTGTGCCGATGCGCCGGTAGCACAGACAGTTACGTCCCGTACGCCCCCCCGCCCCCAAGACATACCAACTCAGTTTACCATTTACACCGACAAGGAATTTCTTGACCTGCAATGATTTTATACCTACTGCAGGGGGCACTATTGGGTGACCAATACAGTGTCAATACAGTGCTGACACAGTTTGTGAAGTGGCTCAATACACTCTTTAACCCTCATGCCGTATTTTGAAGCGGCTGCATGAAGGGTATGACGTCCCAAAAATGTCCCTCTTCCAATGTGCAACAACTTTTTTTCACTTTTCTTTTTTTCTCACTTTCAACCCCTCAAAATGTTCAGTGGGAATTGGCCAAGACATCGATATGCATCCGATGCAACATTTCAGCTTGGTGGAGTTATTTGTCACTGTTTTGTCTGTGGTGTCCATTCGTCCAACAGTCCAAAAGCGTCCAAAGTGGCCAGAATGTCCAATTTTGGGATCATTACTGCATGGGGGTTCAACGTCCCATCACTACCGCCGAGGGCATTTGGCCACGATCGCATCCCTCGTATTGAATCGGTGGCGGCGGCGGCGGCTTGGACGGAGCGCCCGCCCGCTCGCCTCCGTCCACCCCCCTGCGCTGAGCGCAGCCGATGATGTCATGCTCCAGCAACCCCCACTCCACTCCTACTCTCTATTCCCTCCCCTCCCCGTTCCAATCTGCTCTTCTGGATGCATGTGTGAGATGCTGTGCCAGCCAGTTCAGCAGCCGCCGCCGCCGCCGCCGCCGCCTGCATCCTCCTGCCTGCGGGGGGCTACTTGGCCGCTCGTCACCTCTTGACCGAGAGCGTCGGACCCGTTCTGCCCAAAGGTAAGCGTTGAAGAAAAGAACGAGCGCGAGGACGGGCGGCCGGCTTTGGCTGAGCGTGCGCTTTGCCGCTCATGGAAGCGTTTGCCGTCAGCTGCCATGGCAATCGCTTCGCCGGCGTGCAGTGGGGGTGGGGGGGGGGATGCCGTGTTGATTTGACTCAGTTGTATTTGGTGCAGCGAATAAAAGCATCCGTCCCCAGATTGATTTTTGGAGCCAACTGGACTCTGACTTCAAAACGCACACGGAAACCCGGACGCTCTCGTGGTTTTTCAGCCACCGGACAAAATGAGGCGAGCCGTCATTCCTTTGCGCTTTCTGGTTTTTTAGGCTTAAGAGCCACTCGCCCGCTCGCTCGCTCGCACTGCCGCCACTCTGCTGTGGAGTCTCATCCTCATTTGCATCATTCGAAGCGGGTGATGTCATCGTTCAACGCTTTTTTTTTCGTCAAGTGAATTCTCAGCCGTTTGAAAACCTGGCGTGTGTGAAGACGTTGTCCGCAATCAGATTTCTGGTGGGGGGGGGGGGGGGGGGGCTCTTTGAGGCATGACGTCAACTCTCGCCCTTGACTTTTTGCTCCCCCAACCAGCAGCCCTTGATGACGAGCAAGGAGTTGCTTTTGCCTTCAAGTTAATATTTCATGTCTCGTCCGCCCCACATGTAGATGGCGCTCATAACTAATTCATCCTCTGGACTTTTTCCATCTATCCGCCCCCCCCCACCTCCTTTTGTTCAAAATCATCCGCGCGACCGCTTGTTTTGACTCACTCTTTTTCCCCAAAAGCATAGCCAAGACCCCCCCCCCCCTTTGGGTTTTCCCCAAAAGCAAAGGCTTCAAGAGGAGAAACAGTGTTGCGAAAACCCCCAAAGAACACTCCCAAGTGTACTGGGGAGACCATGAAAAGTCCACACAGGAAGGTCGGGGATCGAACCCACAACCTCTGCACTGTGAGGTGGACGCGCTAACCACTCGTCTTGGGTGCACAGCAAGTTCCAACTGCGGACAAGCGCACGTCGGTGACGTGAAAAGCCAAGCGGAGCCCTCGGATGTGCTCCTCCTGATTCTTGACGAGTACTGCTGATATTCAAGCACTTGGCGGCAGGCTTCTCCGATCGGGGTCCCCGCAGACGTGGCTCGGCCGGCAGCGGCCTGACGTATCGTGCGTGGTCCTTGAGACGCCCCGCCCACAAGAGGGCTCCCCGACCTTTCTCAGTCCCCTTGTCGCCATCAAATGTTCAGAGTGTCAAACCAATTCATGGAGCCCCATTTCACTCAGAAATCGGTGAAGGGGGTGGGGTCAGAACTTTTCCTCATTTAATGCCCTACTTACACAAATATATATATATATATATATATATATATATATATATAGAGAGAGAGAGAGAGAGAGAGAGAGAGAAACATCCAGATCTCTCTCTATAAATGCACATGACAGCAATGTAGCGTATGAATGTGCTGGTGGGGGAGAATCTGGCTTTTTTTTCGTTCCGTTGTCTTTTGGTAGGTTTGTACACTTTGACTCTCAGTGTATTCTACAATACACCGGCATTTTTCGTTGTTCGGAAAACAAACAATGGTGGAGTTTTTGTGAGGGCTGGAACGGATGAGTGGCATTCCCATTCATTTCTATGGGCAAAGGTGACTTGATTCCAATGTGTCTGCGGTCTGTGTGCCACTGTATTGACAAATGTCGTTGTTTTTTCATGTGATGAGATCAATATGGATTCCAAGCTACTCCGGGGGATATGCAAGTGTTTTATTTGTGTGCGTGTTTGTTTTTCAATAGAATAGACCGTTTGTATAGCAGCGACATGACTCCTACTCAGTCTGTCCTTTGGTTTTTTCAAAAGCGGCACAAAGTGCTCACTAACGCAGGAGATAAGAGACGACTTTCCAAAACGAGTTTTGGAGACGGTGAGCGCGGCATCCCGGGATAAGATCCAAGATCAAGCGAGGTGGGGGAAGGAGGAGGTGCGCAAACGCGCACCTGTTGTCACCCGAGCACGCGTCTCACGTTGCCATCCCAAAATGTGCGCCGCCAGCTCTCCGTGGGGCTTTGGCCACCCGAAATAGACGCGCGCCGCCTCCGCCGTGGAGGAACGGAAGGAGGGAAAAAGTGGCGTTGCGCATACGTCAACGTTCGACACTATTTGGACGATTGAATTGTTCTGTTGGGGAAGGCGGCACCAGGGGAGTTTGTCATTCGCTTGTTTGTTGGAAAGTCATTCATCCGGCGAGCAGGGTTCCCACGGGTCCTTCAGGTTCATAAGAATCCATCAAAAAAGAAGTTGTCAAAATTAGGTTCTTAATTGTCCTTCATTTTCATGGAAAGCTTCTAAAATGAAGAAAAAAAATCCTTCAAATTTTATTTTTATTCGAAAATAGATCAGGGTTTCCACGGGTCCTTAAAATTCATAAAAATCCTTTTAAAAAAAGTTGTAAAAAGTATGTTCTTAATTGTCTTTAATTTTCAGGGAAAGCTTCTAAAAATCAATAAAAAAATAAATAATAAAATAAAAAATAGCTACATTGGCCCCCAAAATTCCTTAAAAGGTCCTTAAACATGGCTAAAATAGCCCTTGAAAGTCCTTAAAAGGTCCTTGAAAATGGCCAAAATGTGCCCTTGAAAGTCCTTAAAAGGTCCATCAATAAGAAGCAAGTGGAAGAGTGGGAACCTTGGCGAGTGATGGCAATGTTCGTGAGCGCCTTGTGAGCATGCTGTGCGATTCCCTTCCGGCGACCGCTGCCCGCCAACCTACTTGATGAACAAGATCTAAATTGCCTTTTGGGTCCAAGTGAGAAGCAGAGGCATCGAAAACGTAAACGAGCAAAACAGGAATTGTTTGGCGTGTCAGCGACGCATTTTGAATGCATTGAAAGGCTCATGTTTCAAAGAATAGTGGGGGGGGGGGGGGGAAATTCAATGGTGATGCACGGTGGTTCCAAAACGGTGGCGTCCGGTTGATTGATTGATTGATTTGAAAGACGCAGCGCTTTGGTTGTATACGTAACAAGTGGAAGCGGTTAACCTGGCCGGCTGGCGTTGAGGGGCGTGCGGAGAAATTGACAAGCTGGCCCCTTTGATCGGGCCCCCGCAGCGACGGGCATGTGCGGCCCTTTGCCCGCTGGCCTGGAGCCCGAGCCGCCGTCTGAGCCTCTAAGCCGGTTGGAATGCGCCCCCGCCTCAAGGGGAGAGCGGCCGCTGCCCTTGGTGGACATCGCACGAGCGAATCCATTTTTCCCATCAAACGTTTTTGATTGGCTGGCAAACTTTGCTGGTTCCAATTCGCCGCCGCCGCCGCTGCGTCTGATCACGGGAAACGGGAGATGCGCTCAGAAGGCTCACCCCGAACTAAGGTAGCCGCGGTGAGCGAATGAGGAACGCTCCGAGTGTGTTGGCGACCTGTGGCTGGGAGAGGTTACGGAAGGGGGTGGCCGCCTGGAACTTTGCACCAAACGTTTGGCAAATCCAAGGCCAAGGAGCGCCAAAGACTGCGAATGGATCGAGAAAGATGTTCCTTCAGGTCCGCGTCTCACCTTGTCTTTGAGATTCCAGAAGCCTAGCCCGCTGGTTTTTGTCAACGCGGATAACCTCGCTCACTCAAGACACGACTGCATTTGCTTTGTGCGAGCACTGGGAGGATGCGCCTCGGTCCCATCAAGGTTGGCAAAGTCCCCGCGCTGACCCGGCGGTGAGGCCGGGTTCGGGGCTCTGGGGTGGGACCTAAGCAGTGGCGTGCGGTGAGGTTGCTGGTTGGTGAGGCACTGACTCCTTTTGCGTCAGATTTACAAATATATCTCAAGCAAAAAGGGGAGCTTCTTCAATTGGCTAAACATGATATTGGCAACATGCAGATACAGTGAAACTCCTCTACAATGAAATCGTGTTTGCAGCAAGACATTTTTCACAACAGGGGTTTTTCACTGTAGCAAATTTGATCTCGGATGTAAACACACACACACACATTAATGCATGAAGATTTTTTTCACGCTAGGGGGTATTTTCACCCATGTAGGTTTCGTTGTAGAGGAGTTTCACTGTATACGGCAAGCAGCCCGAGCCAGTTGCATGGATCAACCCAGTTTGGAATGATTGCGCAATGCAGTGCCCAGTCAGAGGTGAGGCTCTGCCGTCCCTGGACCTAAGACGGGCTTGGGCCATCTGCAGCCGCGCACGCTGTCGGGGCCTCTGCGGAGCGTGAATGGGAGGATTCAGTCGACGCGCGACGCGGGCCGAGTGCAGAGTTGCATCTCGATAGTTGGGCCATCAGAGGGAGCCTTGTTGTCGGGTCGGTCGGGGCTCACGCCAGCTCTCCTCCGCCTCATGCGTGCGTGTGACACAAGTCCCGCTCTTCTTCGGACCGACGCGCTTGGCCAAATGTCGGGATTCTTGTTCGGTCTATCGAGAAATACACGCTCGTCCTCAGGCGGGTGTTTGCCGTCGCCAGATTTGAGAGCGAAACATCGGCGGCTCAGGTCTCAACGGTTTTTGCCGTCCATCGCTACGTCTGGCACATCGGCCTGATTTTGACGCAAAGGGAAGTGAACAAGGCCAACATACGACGCTTCGTCAGCGCTAGTTTTGCGAGGCCACCCGCGGCCGTCGGCGTGGCACGGAGCCGTCAATAAGGTCGACTTTTTGTGACACGCGTGTCATTCTTTGGTGCTTCGTGAAGCTTTGCCGTAGAACTCGACCCGGCGCGGCGGTCGGAAAACTCCCGAGTCAGGTGGCTTGACCTTTGACCGGATGAATGTTGCCGGATTGAGAACGACCCGGATCGATCTCTCGTCGCTTGCAACTTTTTCATCTTTGCCGTTTTCCTTCCGGGGTAGATCTCCAAGGGAGCCTTGGCGGCGGCGCGCCGCCGGAGACGTGGCGCCAGGCAGATGAGGCGCGGGCCGTCCCTCCATAGCGGCGAGGCGCGCCCCCCCCCCTCCCGAAAATTTGGCTGCCGGACGCCAAAGGCCGCCCGCGCTCAGGTGACGTGCCGGCCCGCTGACGATGGGCCGCCCGGCTGCGCCGGTCTGCACGCTCGTGCTCGTCGTTACTCTGCGCTGGCTTGCCGCCCAGCGTGACGTCACCCCTCGCCTCACCTTCTCCTGCGGTGAGTTCAGCCCCCGCTGCGGCGCCTTTGTCGTACTCGCACTGAAATGACGGCGAGTCAGCGTCAATGCCAAATTGCCGTCCGTTCACCAAGCGTTGCCGCTCCGCAGATGCGGAGGAGAGAAGGTGCCCGAGTTTCTCGGCGGGCGGCCTCTTCAACTTCACGTCGCTCCTGCTCAGCAAAGAGGACGCCGCGCTGTACGTGGGCGCCCGCGAGGCTCTCTTTGCCCTCGACCCCGCCGACATCGCCGCACGGGAGCGGCAACGCAACGTAAGGGCCTCGGAAATGCGCAATTCGGAGGTGAGGCTCTGCCTCACCTGTCTCCCCTGACCGCACGTCCATGAACTACTTTGGGGCGGACGCGCTGAAATCACTCCGCTTTTCCATTCTCGGCTAATCATGTCCGCGTGTTGTGTGTGCTCTGTGTTTCCAGCTCACGTGGAAAACGCCGGACAAGAAGCGAAGCGAGTGCAGTTTCAAAGGAAAAGACCTGCAAGTGAGTCGCCCGATTCAAATCGAGACAGGAATGCTCCGCGCTCGGTCGATGCGGTGGCCTTGTCACCACCAGAGGGCGCCACATTCCTCCGCTGTCATGACCGTGACGCGGAACGTTGTTGGTTTGTTTTCACGACCCGCAGAAACGCCAGGTTAGCCGCGCTTTGGAAGAGCCGCGCCCCCGTGCGGACGCTCTCACAGAATGACCGGCGCGCTCGCTGTGTGACGGCGCTCTTCCTCTTTTGTGTGTGTCCCTTTCCAGACGGATTGCTTCAACTACGTCAAGATCTTGCTGCGGGTCAACAGCACTCGGCTGTACGTGTGCGGAACGTACGCCTTCAGCCCCGTCTGCGCCTACGTCGTAAGTGCGGCCCCGCCCCCCTCGAATACCGACAGATTGCGGGTCGCTGCGGAAACCCGCCCTCGCGGGCTCGCTCCAAATAGGAGAAGGAGGGGGCGATGAATTTGTCAGGCGGGACCTCAGCCCAAAAGAGGAGCAGTGGCTTCACAGTAACGCGCCCCCCCCCCCCCCGTGTGCCTTTGCTAGGACACGGCCAACTTCACCCTGGTCGCGAGCGGCTCGGGCGAGGTGGTCACCGAGGACGGGCGCGGCCGCTGTCCGTTCGACCCCGAGTTCAGGTCCACAGCCATCATGGCCGGTAAGGCCGGCCTCCTCCGTTGAGACGCGAGCGGCCGCACAGATCCATGCGCGTGATTGGCTTGCGCCGCAGATGGAGAGCTGTACGCCGCCACGGTGGGCAACTTCCAGGGAAACGAGCCCACCATTTCCAAGAGTCTCGGCCGAGGAGCCGCCCTCAAAATGGAAAACTCCCTCAACTGGCTTCGAGGTACCGCGCGGCGCCGCATCGGGGCCACGGTGGCCGGCCAGGCGTACGCTCCGCCGACCCGCCTTTCTCCGCCTTTTTCAGATCCGGCCTTCGTGGGCTCCGCCTACATCCGGGAGAGCCTGCCCCGGGGCGACCCGGCGGGCGACGACGATAAGATTTACTTCTTCTTCAGCGAGGCGGGAAAGGAGTTGGACGTCTTTGGCAACACGGTGGTGTCGCGCATCGCTCGCGTGTGCAGGGTGAGTCTCTAAAAGTTGGGCTTTTTTGGGGGGGGGGGGGGCGAGTCCCACTTTCCAATTCAACGGCGTTTCCGCGGGGCCTTTTCCTCAGTCGCGCGTCGTCCCTTTTTCATGGCGAGCTCCTCGCGCGTGCTTGCAGGGAGACGCGGGGGGGGAGCGGGTCCTGCAGAAGAAGTGGACCACCTTCCTCAAGGCGCAACTGTCGTGCTCGCTGCCCGACGACGGCTTCCCCTTCAACGTCATCCAGGACGTGTTTGTGCTGACGCCCGGCCCGCACGCCTGGAAGGAGACCACCTTCTACGGGGTCTTCACCTCTCAGTGGTGAGCACGCCGGTACCAATGTAGAAGAACGGCGGGGGGCGCGCCGCGAAAAGCTCCGCGTTTAGGAGGGCCGACGGGGAGACGCGAGCGTCCGCTGAGTTGTTCTGCCGTCGGACAGGTCCGACGGCGCCGCGGGAACGTCGGCCGTGTGCTCCTTCGGCATGGAGCAGGTGCGGAAAGCCTTCGGCGGCCGATACCGCGAGCTCAACCGAGAAACGCAGCAGTGGTCCACCTTCGACCGAGCCGTCCCGGAGCCCCGGCCGGGAGCGGTGAGTCCCTCTGCTGGACGACCCGGGAACTGCACTCAGGACAAACCCCAGCGGCGTATATATAGAGATCGATATCTATATATGACGAGAAAGCTTATTCATTTAGTTTCTTTGGCGTGATGATTTGTTGCCCCGCCTCCTCCCGCAGTGCATCACGAACGCGGCCCGGAAACGAGGCGTCCTCTCGTCGCTGCGCGTGCCGGACAAGGTGCTGAATTTCGTGAAAGACCACTTCCTCATGGACCAGGTGCTGCGCGGCCAGCCGCTGCTGATCAACCGCCGCGCGCGCTACACGCGCATCGCCGTCCATCGAGTGCCGGCTCCGGCGCCGGCGCGCCGGTCCTACCGCGTGCTCTTCGTCGGCACAGGTCGGAAAGGTCGTCGCTTTGCGTCGGCGAAACGAGCGCGCCGGGCCCTCGATTTGAAGCCGCGCGTCTTCTTTGTAGATGACGGGCGACTCCACAAAGCCGTGAGCGTGAGGAAGAAGATGCACGTGATTGAGGAGCTGCTGCTCTTCCGTCACTCGCAGCCCGTGCAGCACCTGGAGCTGGACTCGGAAAAGGTAAAGCCGAGCGGTTGCTCGCTCGAGCGGGATGTTTTTCCAGTGTCGCGTCCGAGGACCGGCAACCCGAGGCCAAGGCCAAGGACTTGGAAAATGTTCAGAGGCAAGGCCAAGGCCGAGGACTTGAGGAATCTTCCGAGGCCAAGGACTTGCTTCCGAGGCCAAGGCCAAGGACCAAGGACTTGCCTCCGAGGCCAAGGACCAAGGACTTGCCTGCGAGGCCAGGGCCAAGGACCAAGGACTTGAGGAATTTTCCCAGGCCAAGGCCAAGGACCAAGGACTTGCCTCCGAGGCCAAGGACCAAGGACTTGCCTGCGAGGCCAGGGCCAAGGACCAAGGACTTGAGGAATTTTCCCAGGCCAAGGCCAAGGACCAAGGACTTGCCTCCGAGGCCAAGGACCAAGGACTTGCCTGCGAGGCCAGGGCCAAGGACCAAGGACTTGAGGAATTTTCCGAGGCCAAGGCCAAGGACCAAGGACTTGCCTCCAAGGCCAAGGACCAAGGACTTGAGGAATTTTCCGAGGCCAAGGACCAAAGACTTGCCTCCGAGGCCAAGGACCAAGGACCGACTTCTGTCCTCGAGCCAGTCCTCGAGGCCAAGGACCGGCTCGAGGACCACAACACTGATGTTTTCCTTCGCCGGACAGATATTTTTTTTCCTTGACAGGGTCTTCTGTACGCCTCCACTTTCTCTGAAGTGGTCTCGGTCCCGCTCGCCAACTGCACTAATTACGCCAGCTGCGGGGAGTGCATCCTCTCCAGGGACCCGTACTGCGCCTGGAACGGCAGGCGGTGTGTGGACGTCACGGGGGCGGAGCCAAACAAGTAGGCAGCCTTCCGTTTGAGGGTGGTTGGTTTTTTTGGGGGGGAAATGTGTCTTTCTTCAGCTCCCGCCCTTTAGGCAAACATTTCAGGAAGAAGAGGAACAGGAAAGTTGTGTTTCTCACTCCTGTTTGTTTTCGCAGCTTTCTGCAGCAGGATGTGGACAACGCCGACGCTCGGGCCATTTGCGACACGGCGAGCGCACGTAAGTGAGGCGCACGGAGCTGCGGAGGTTTTCTTCAAAAAGAATGAGAATTGTCAAAAACGCGGGGAAAAGTTGGGGCGGCTTTGCCACGTGGAATGAATGCGGGTCTCTCGGCAGGGGCGCGGCCTTGCCGGCCGATCGTCATCCCCGCCAACACCTTCCACGTGCTGCCTTGCCGGCCGCGCTCCAACCTGGCCCAGAGGGCGTGGCGGTCGAGCGAGACGTCGGGCCGCTCGCATTACCCCGGCTCGGAGGGAGGCCTGGCGGTGGTGGCCCGGGCGGGCGGCCGGGCCACCTACCAGTGCTGGTCGGTGGAGGAGGGCTTCCGACAGCTGCTGGCCAACTACTGCGTGCGCGGCCAGAGCGCCGCCGCCGCCGCCGCCCCCCCGGTGGTTCACTCCCCGCGGCTCGCCGCCAAGACCTACTGGAAGGAGCTGCTCGTGGCGTGCGCCCTCCTGGCCTTCTCCCTGCTGGTCTTCTCGCTCTTTGTCATCTACAGACACCGCCGGCGCACCAAGGAGAGCCGGCGCCCCGGGCCTCCGCAGCCGCAGGAGAGCCGCCCGGAGGTCTCCTCCGCCGCCGGCCCGCGGCCTCGCGTCAGACTGGGTTCCGAGATTCGGGACTCGCTGGTGTAAAGCCTCGCACGCAGGACTTCAACGAGCGCCGGCCGCCGCTCCAAATCCCCCGGTGCGCCCAGAGCACCTTTTTCCAAACTCGGATCAAAAGGAAGGGATCCGAAACCCGCTCAGGTACGGAGCCGGGCGGTCTATGCAAAGGCACGCTGGTGACCGGCGACGTCACGGAGCGTCGCCTCCTGAAGAGGAAGCGCAATGGCGCAATCGCCACCGCTGCCACACTTGCGAGTGCGGGCGATGCTGGCTCTGAACTTCCTGACCTAAACACGCAACTACAATCAACCATGCGAGAAACGTTTTATTTGGTCACGGGCATTGGCAAATGTGTGTCTTGGGGGTGGGGGTGGGGGTGAAATTCCAATTGCTAACTGACGGAGAGTATCTTGCACAAGATGTTCGCCTCCATCAGGGACTCAAGCTTGGTGGTGGAGCCAATCGCTTGACCACTGACTGACTGGAAAATGTCAAAGCGCGGCTGCGCGCGGCGCTGCATTTCTGACTCAACTGTGCACGACGGGCCTCGCAGAAGAGGATCGCGTTCTTGGCGGGCCATCATAGGGACTCCGTTCGGGACCAATTCGGTGCCGAAAGAGTTGCTCGCGGCACGCCTCGAGGCACGCCACTGTTCACATTCGTCAGTGGGACATGCCACCCAAAGTCTTTTTAACAACAGAAAATGTTTTTTTTCCCCACTCTTGTTTGTCTTCATTCGTTTTGTATTGCAGATAAAGAGGCACTTTATTTTCATTTTCCAAATAAAGATGAAACGGATACTTTCTTCTTCTTCCGCGCTCGATTCTCCTCTTGCCAAATGAAATAGGGCGCGGTGGCGGAGGAGCGACAAAGCGGGAGGTTGTGAGGAGGCGCGTGCGCGGGCTTCCTCGTGACGTCACGCAGAAAGCCCCAAAAGGTCAGAGCCGCAGGCGGTGATAATGATCCCTCGCTATTTCGCGGTTCGTTTATTGCGGATTCGGTGCATCGTGGATTTTTTCATTTCATATTTTTTAAAAAAAAGTTTTTTTTAAATATACATGCAGTACAGTCCTGTATATGTTGCTCTATGTGACTCGCTGTTGTTTTGCAGCTTCTCACGGACTGTATATGTTAATTGGTCGCTACTTGGCGGATTTTCGTTTATCGCGGATAGTTTTGGTCCCCCATTCACCGCGATAAACGAGGGATTACTGTATCCGGGTCCTTTTTAAATCCCGAGCGGCCCCGCCTACGGGCCCTTCCCTGGGCCAATCGGGCGCTCGGAGCTCACCTACAAGAAAACGTGCCCGCGTGCGCTCATGTTTGTGTTTGGAGGGGATGGGAGAAGAAGCCGGCCGACGTTTCTGAAGTTGGCGCGCGCGTGAAAAATGGAGCCGAGCGACCTCCAAAAACTCTTCCGCGCCTGTGACGTCAACCAGTCGGGCAAAATCGAGCCGGACGACTTTACGGCCGTGTGCCGGGAGCTCGACGTGGCCGAGTCCGAGATCCAGACGTTGTTCGCCAAGTTCGGCGTGGACGACGACGGCTGCATCGACTACGGCAGCTTCTCGGCCAGGTTCCGGCAGGTGTGGCGGGCGGCGGCGGCGGCGGCGGACTTTGCCGCCCGCTTCGATGCCGAACGCGTTCTTTCCCCAAGGTGAGGAGGAGCGGGACCCACGTCGCGCTCATCATTAAGCTTCACCGGGGAAAAAAAGCACTGTCGTGTTATCAAATGAGGCACACGTGAGTCCAGCTGTCGTGTTCACGTGGATCATTTTTATTGAACTTTGGCGATGCGTGTATGCCGCTCTCCAGTCAACTCTCTCGTCTCCCGCTCTCGACGCACACTCGTGACGTAGTCGCCCCGCGACTCTGTAGTCATGTTGTGTTGTTGTTGTTGTTTTTAAACAATCTTTATTGAACAATTCACAATACAATTCTCAGTAAAAACAAAACGAACGTGTTATTAATACATGTACTTATTACAAACATTTAAACGTACACGATTACACCACAAGCACTGCGGCGTTTCCGGTTTTTTGTTTTTTCCCGCGCGCTCAAGATCGGGAAATACTGTACTCCCAGTGTTCAAGTCCTCGGGTGAATATTTCGTGCCCTGGCGCCTTTGCCCTCCCAGCAGTTTGAAAATGACAACCTAACTCTGCGCTGTGAACTGTAAGCTCAAATGCCACTTTCAGGAGGTGAGGCAACTTGTCTTGACCACTTTGACATTCAGAAAAATCTCAAAATGGCCGCCCGTCCGCGATGGGATCTGCGTTATCCTGGCGAGGGTCACGGGCGTCCCCCGAGTCGTTGCCGGCCGTCTTTAGGGCAGCGGGCAGTGTGCACCCTCAACCGTTTGCTGGGCACGCATAGACAAAGAACCATTCGCAGCCGGAATGTGGGAGGAAATCCGAGTACCCGGAGAAAACCCGGGCGGGCACGGGGGAGAACATGCAAACGCCACCCGGGAAGGTCGGGGGGGGAATCGAACCCTGCGCCTCCGTGCCGTGAGGTCGACGTGCTCACGGGTCGACCGGCCTTCAGTCAACCGCGTTCTTGTTGTTGGGACTCCAGAAGAGGCGGGGCTAATCCCAAGTATCGGCTGACGAGCGCTTCCTGACTGGCGCCGCTTCAGTCACCCGCAGTGACGGACTCAATGGTTGCTGAGCAGGTTGCCGGGGCAACACGGGCTTGGTTCTTTTTGGATTAGAGCAGCGACCGCGTCACGTGGGACGAGGGGGGAATCCCACTTTGTCATTTCCTGATCCAAAAACTTGGTTCATGGTGCGCTTATTCAAAGCATCTTGAAATGCCACGACTTTGACAAAGGCCACTTTTGCGAGCACGAGGAAGAGGCTATTAAAATTTTTTTCAAGAGCCTCCCCAGTTGTTTTGCCGGTGAGGCGAGGCCGAGGCCGCCCCAAGCCGCATTCCTCGCTCAAGGAAGTAGTTCCTCGCGCAAATGTGCCGCTCTACCTGTTCTCCGCTCCGCCCCCACCACCCGCCGTTCGCCCGGCATATTTTGGAAAAAGGGGGTCTGCGTTGCGGAGCGGCGCCCGCACCGTTGACGCGCGTTTTGTGTGCGAGCAGAGCGGGAGACATGAGCGGCAGCCGGCTGGCCCAACTGGACGACGACGACGACATGCAGAAGCAACTTGCCGGCACGGAGCAAAGGGCCCGAGAGGAGGTGAGGCCTGCCTTGCCGCACACACGCACGCACGCACGTACCATTTTGGACAGCGTCAAAAAGGCTCGCCCCGCACATCGTGACTCACAGTGACATTTTTGTCACAGATGAGACCTCAGGTCGTATTCCCGACAAAGTAGCGCCGTATTTCATCATCGTTGTTGTACTTGAGCAACGATTCAATGAAAATGTTGAGCTCGTCCCATCGGCAGCGGCCTCGGCCGCATTCCGCGACGTTAGCGCCGCTATAAAAAAAAACACAAAAAACTATTGCGCAACTATTGGGGCTGTCAACGGTCAGATTCCAGCAGACAAACATCAACGGCGATTCGCAAATAGCGCAACACGAAGGTCCACCTTCCTCCTTGGCTTATTTCCTCTCAATGTGCGAATGCTTGGTGGCTGCCGTGGGCGCCGCGCGGGGGGGCAAAGACGCTGGCGTGGCGCTTGCGCTTTCTCTGACCGCTTGGCTTTTGTGTCTGAAGGAGCGCAAGAAAATGGAAGAAGTCCTGTGGAACCTGCAGCGGAAACACGAAGACCAGATTGCCAACCTGCAGGCCACCGTGGACCGACTGCTGGAGGTAGGCGGGCGGGCAGCTGATTTAACAGACAGGCAGCGAGTCTCGGGTCCTTAAAGTTCATAAAAATCCTTTAAAAAAAATACATTTGTATTCGAAAATAAATAAAAGTTTTATATTTTCTCAATTTTTTCTTCCTGTACTTTATTTCAAAATGAATTCAAGTATTTTATAAGTATTAGGGTTAGGGTTAGGCCGAGGCTGGCAAACCTCGGCCGTCCAAATTCCGAGGCAGCGAGTGGATGACGAGCTCCCGGATGCTTTTCTTGAGCTCGTCCGCTTGCCCTCTCGAAATCGCGGCGTCCAGAAAAACGGGTTCTGGGACAGAGCGAGGCGCGTTCCGCAGTCGCGTTATGCCGGAGGTTGATCGCATTGCCGCTGCGGCAGCTTTTTTTGCCGTCAAACAAAAGCAAAGGAGCCTTTTCATTCTGGCCTTTGAGTACCGGAGACGCTCAATTGCGTCGTGAAGGAGGCCATTTGGACCTTTTGAAGGCGCTCGAGGCGGCCGGTCCAGAGAGCCGCTCGCTCGTTGGCTTGCAAAAACACCGCTGGCGCATTCCATCCAAATGGCTCCTGTTCATTCAAAAAGTCCAACTCCGCTCTTGTAAGGGCGGAGTTTGTGGTCCTCTGGGGGTCGTCCAATTCATTTACCGGCAAACAAACTTTCCACTCAGCATTTTCTCCAGGCTTTTCTGCTCGTAGGAATAGTTGGCTCTGGCTAAAGTGAAGGATGAAGTCTCTTTATTTAGCTAGCTAGCTATCTATTTAGCTAGCGATCTATTTAGCGATCTATTTATCTAGCTAGCTAGCTATCTATTTAGCTAGCTAGCGATTTCGCTAGCTATTTATCTAGCTAGCTAGCTATCTATTTAGCTAGCTATTTATCTAGCTAGCTAGCTATCTATTTATCTATCTATTTATTTATTCATTCATTTATTTATTTGTGGCGTAGAGTCAAGCCGTGCCCCGGTTGGCCCGATCCGAGGAGGAGCAGCTCGGCGTCAGCCGACACGTGGGCCAACTTTCCCAGGTGAGGTACTTGAGCGAGCGGGCCGGCCGGCGAGCGGGCTCACCGCCAGCCCGTCTCATCTGGTCTGGTCTGGTCTGGTCTTTCGTCAGGAGAACGAGCAGCTGCGCTCGTCTCTGCTGGAGGCCCGCACCGACGTGGGCGCGCTGCGCTCCGAGCTGGACAAGCTGAAGGACATGCACGACGACGAGCGGGCTCAGCGCGAACGGTGAGCGGCGGCGCCCAAGCGGCTCCGCGTCCGTCGTCCTCACGCCTCGGCTTTTTGCTTTGTGGCCGCAGAGAAACCAACCAGCTGAAAAAGATGGTGATCGAGTACGAGTCTTACTCCAGTCAAGTCCAGATTCTACAGTAAGGTCCTTTCTTGCTGTGAAACTTGAGATCATTTCGGGGTTGAATGAGCTCCGGAAGTTCAGTTCTGCTGTTTTTTTTCCCCTTTCTTTCAAACCACCACCACATGCGTTGCTGTCGGATGTATGACGTGTGTGTGTGTGTGTGTGTGTTTCCCGGCAGGGACTTGAACAAGCAGCTGTGCGACAGCAACGACGGCTTGCGCTCGGCGTTGGCGTCAGAAGTCAAGCGCAAGGCAAGCAAGCGCCACTCGGGCTACTTTTGTGTTCCGTCGGGCGGGCGGTTGGAGGCCAACGCTGAGCCCTCGTTTGCTTGCAGGTCCCTGCCAAGAATGAAGCGCCCCCTTGCAGAATGAAGCCCGTCAGGCAGAGCACCCTCAAGCACAACAGGTCGGCGCCAAGCGTTGCATTTCAGAGGAGGGACTGTTTGGAAATCACAAGTTGAATGGCAGCAAATGACAAGTCAATTTTATTTTTTGAATGCCAGGGTTCCCACAGGTCCTTAAAATTCATAAAAATCCATCAGAAAAGAAGTTGTAAAATGATGTTTCTCATTGTCCTTCATTTTCAGGGAAAGCTTCTAAAAGTCAATAAAAATCCTTCAAAATGTATTTTCTAAATTGACATTTTTCTTAGTGTACTTTATTTGAAAATGAATTCAGGTTTTTTTTCATTTTCCTACCTGTAGAACGGGTAGGAAAATGAACATTTGACCTAAAAATCAAATCAAGGGTTAGCTGATTGGCCCTCAAACTCAAGATGTGCCCTTCGTTTGGCAGCAATGATTTGAACACCAGCATGAAATCCACCGTGCATCTCGTGCTGAATGGAGGAAAAAGTCCTTAAAAATGGCCAAATCGGTCCGCAAAAGTCCATAAAATGGCCAGGTTGGCCCACGGGGGTCCTTAAAATGGCCACCGTGGTCCGCAAGAGTCCTTAGAAACGGATGCGTTAGCCCTCGGAAGTCCTTAAAAGGTCCACAAATAAAAAGCAAGTGGAAGAGTGGGAACCCTGTATTTGTAAATCTGATGCAAAAGGAGTCAGTGCCTCACCAACCATGAACCTCACCGCACGCCACTGGTTCAGTCGTTTTCTCTCCCTCCAAAATGTCTCACGTCAGGAATCGTGACTCTCTTTGCGATGTTTCAAAATGAAAACGCAGCCGCGTTTGCCTTGACCTGGGGAGTAGTCGACGTGTCTTTTGCCGTGTGCGCTTGCGGCAGCTCCAGCATGTCCAACGTGTCCTTGTGGGCCGACAAATACCTGGACAGCGGCGTCTCGCTGCCCCCGGACGCCAGCAAGAGCTGGGCCAGCGACCTGGACACGGACTTGGAAACGGACGACGGCCGAGGCTCCACCGAGACCGTCCACCGCAGCTACTCTTGCGACCACTCCGACGGCGAGGTCAGCGGGCGGGGTCACCCGGGCTCGCCGCGCACTTGGCCGGATTGCGCCGTGATTGGACCGGCTCTTTGTCTTCACCCGGCAGTTGCTGGACAGCAAGTCTGAGGCGGGGCTGTCCTTGGCGCAGAGCTTGGGAAGTTCCAACGCGTCATCCATGCGAAAGCAGTTGTCTGCCTTTGCTAAAGAGGTAAGGCCCGCCTGCCGACGCACTTTCACTGCCTTCAAAATGGTCCAAAAAAACATGCACCGGGGCACCAACTGGGCACCAACTGGCAACTCTCCGCGAGCTTAGGTCGTTGCGTTCTGTTAGTCCACCACCAGATGGCAGTCCAAGTTGACACCCTCGAGGAAGTCAAGTTGGCCGCCGAATAGCTCGGAATGTCGCACGACTGACGAGTCTTCATATTTTCAACAAGAGCTCACGACTTGAAACCATTGATTGATTGATTGATTGAACATAACGACGAGTTACAAAATCTGGAATAAAAGCAAAGGACGGGTCATCGGTTTGAGTGCCTTGGACATACTCAAAAGGAGTCCAAAAACACATCGTGTCTTTGTTCTCATATCCTGTTTATACACAAGTCGGTTTTTCATATGCACCCGAGGAACCCAAACTAAAAACAAAACGCGCTGCTCTGAGCGCATGAACAGAGCATTTGACGTTGGTGAGTGACGAGAAGTCCAACGAAGCTTCGTGCTGGATAAGTCTGACAATTCGGAGCAAAAATACGACAAACCTTCATTTGTGAAGAATACTTTTTCTCACCTCAATATCTTTTTTGTTAAAAAAATGTTATTCGAGCCAGCAATAAATGTTTGGTGAATTCAAGAAAAAAAATGGACATTTTCCGCACTGCCATGAGAATAAATTAATCGTTGTTAATTCAGAGATTAAAGTTGTTTTTGTGTGTGTGTGTGTGACCGCGTGTGGTAAAACAATGAGACCAAGATAAAACGTTTCCAAAAGCATTCCTTCGTCAAGCAGAAAGGGTGGTCCTCGCTTTGGAGGCCTTTTTACTTGGTCCTCACTGTGCCACAAGTACAGGAATGTGTGTGTGTGTGTGTGTAAGTACGAGTAAATTTTGAGACGAGTCATCCAGATCAGATCTTTGAAGAAAAGCGCTGGAAGTTGCAAAAATCAAATCTCTATATTTTTTGGGGGGGGTGTGGCACTCAGACGGCGGAGCTGGAGGCGGCCCAGGCGGACGACGCCGTGCCCATGTACCGCCTGGTCTTGGCCGGAGACGCCGGCGCGGGCAAGTCCAGCTTCCTGCTGCGCCTGGTGCTCAACCAGTTCAAAGCGGACATCCAGACCACGTTGGGTGCGTCCACCGATTCCTCCGAGCCGTCCGCTGTCCGTCACGTCGGAGTTGACGCTGGTGTCTTTTTTTCTCGGCTGTCCAGGGGTGGATTTCCAGATCAAGAAGATGCTCGTGGACGGCCAGAAGACCAACCTGCAGATCTGGGACACGGCCGGACAGGAAAGGTGCCGCCAGTCGCTCGCCCGGATCGATACAATCCGTAGCTCTGCGAGGAGCCATACCGTTTGTTCGTACTTAGGATGCCTAAAAAGTCACTTGACACAATAACGGGTACAGGCTTAAAAAAAAAAAACCAAGGTACAGTCAAACCTGGGTTTTGGTCCATAATCTGTTCCAGAAGGCTGTTCGAAAACCGAAACCGCGCTCTTTTTAAAATCAATGTTTCCTGAACACGTCTGCTCACAATGGAAAGCGACACGAGGAAATCGCAACTTCCTCGTGTAAGGAAGAGCGAGAGGAGTCCAATGGTGCATTCAAGTGCGCTCAGTTTGGTGGAGAACTGAAATGTGTTCGTCATCCGAGGCATAAAAACGTCCATTTTTGGGTGGAAAACCAAATTGGATGAGAAGCGAGATGTTGGAAAACCCAGGTTTGACTGTAGAGGATGCACTTATTTCAGCGATGCCTCTGCTTGCCACTGGAGGGAGCTAAAAGAAAATGAAGTCATTGAACTAGTCCCAATAGATAGCGACTTTGTCGTTTGAGGGAAAGCAATTGTGGATTTGGCCGGCGGGCGCCGGTGTTTAAGGCCGGCCCTGTTTTTTGTTGTTGTTGCGGTGGCCGCAGGTTCCGCAGTATCGCCCGCTCTTATTTCCGCAAAGCTCACGGCGTTCTGCTCTTGTACGACGTGACGTCGGAGAGCAGCTTCCTCAACATCCGAGACTGGCTGGATCAGATCCAGGTAAGCCGCCGCATTGCGCCGCGCCCGATCGGCGCATTGGCCAAAGCCGCTGGCGTCTCACGCTTCTCTTCCAGGACGCCACCGAGGACGCGGTTCCCGTTTGCATCATCGGCAACAAGGTGGACATGAGAGGCCAGATGCCCGCCAAACGCTGCGTCAGCTCTTTGCACGGAGAGAAGTTGGCTACGGTCCGTTGAGTATGCATATTGCTGAGCGGGCATTAAATCCACCTTGAATCCCCCTGCTGAATGGAGAAAAGGTCCTTAAAAATTGCAAAATGGGTCCTCAAAAGTCCTTAAAAGGTCCAGAAATAAAAAGCTAGTGGAAGAGTGGGAACCCTGGCTTATCGGGGGATGAGCTGACGTTCCGCCTTGTTTGTTTGGAGCAGGATGAAGAGAGGCTCCTGAATTTGTGCGGGTGTCCATTTGTCCAACAGTCCAAAATCGTCCAAAGTGTCCGAAATGTCCAATTTTGGGATTATTACTGCATGGGGGTTAATTTGTGAGCGTTAGTTTCTTTCCATTTTGAACAAATGAGCAATCCTTAAGCAATGAATTGGTTGACCGTCAACGTGAGGGTCAACTTTTGACCTTTTCATCCAACGAAACGCAGAGAGCGCGCTGCCTTTGGCGTGGGCAGAACGCGTCGCCGATCTCGATTTGCATTGAATGACTCTTTCAGCCTCGCCGTTGATGCGTTGCAGGTGTACGGCGCGTTGTTCTGCGAAACGAGCGCCAAAGAAGGGACCAACGTGGTGGAGGCGGTGCTCCATCTGGCCAGGTGGGTTTGGGGGGGGGGGGGCCTTTGGGAATGTGCTTCGTTGGCCTTGCTGATTTTGTGCCGCTCTCCTTCGTCCCCTTTGAAGAGAAGTCAAGAAGAAGGTGAAAGTCAAGCACAAAACATCTCCGGTGGACCTTTTGGCCACAAATGCCAAGAAGACTTTTGGCACGTGCTGCCGCCTGTAGATGCACTTTGGAATCAAAACTTTTTTTTTTTTTTTGGGGGGGGGGGGGGATATGGAGATCGAATTTTTGGTCATGAAGGCTGTTTTTGTTTTTTTCTCTCTTCATGACCCGGAAAGACCACCTGTACAAATCTGCAGTCTATTTTTGTATTTATTGGCTTGGAAGTACTTTGAGCCATTCCACAGTTTCACATGAATCGCATTTTAGTGGCTTGCAAACCCAACCTGCGTGTGATGAGTATTTTTTTTTTCTCCCTCCCCCATTTTAAAATCTGAGGTGGAATGAAACTGAGTATTTTTGCAACTATTTTATTCGACCTGTGTGTGCGCTAGAGCAATCTGAACACATTCGCTGGTCAGTGCACTTTTTTTCAAATAAGTGTTTTTCTAATAAAATTTTCTGGCTCCGAATTGCGCTTCCGCTGGTCTTTTGGTGGCGAATGCGCCTTGTGGGCCACGTCGAATGGAGCGCCGGTCCTCTTGAGAGTCCGCTCCCGGAGGGCACCCATCCCTGCAAGATGTTTCCCCTCCTCCGACGCACCGCATTCAAAGCGGGATCACCGTCGGGCTTCTGCGGATGAGCTGATGGTTTTGAAGCGGTGTTCCAACGCGGTCCTAAAAGTCACTCGATGACGCCATCGCTCAATTTTCATCGTTGACCCACGCGCGCGCTGTCCAAGAGGAGTCATGTCGTGGGAGATCCAAAAGGTCAGTTAAAAAACAAACAAAAAATCTTCAATACGTTTGGAATTATGAATGGACTTGATTTTGTTGATTGTGGTTCCTTTTATTTGTCCCAATTCCAACCCCCCCTCCTCTATCAGGAGGGCCGGCCCTGGACACGCTGGAGAAGGTGGGCCACAAGAGGATGCTCGCTAAGCTAACGGCTACGATGGGCAGACCCTCCAGCCGGAGACCGATCCGCCCGCGCTGCAAGGAGGAGGAGCTGTCGCCGCTCCTTCCTGCCGACTGCCGTCTCTCCAAAGAGCGAGAAAGTGGCTCTTGAGGAAGGCTCGCTGCCATTCTGTCAGCTTCACGGCGCCCCCTTCATGTGCCAAACTGCAACTCGACCTTGATTTCCTCCACAAGGTTTGCCTTTTCTCTCCAGGAGTGAGTGAGCTCCATTTTTTTTTTTTTCAAGGCCAGCCCTTTTCAGTCCCTCCGTTATGCACGCAAATCTGTCCAGTACCTGGAAGGAAATGTGCGGATGCTGAGAATGACTGAGTTTGAACTTGATGGCAAAAAAAAAGTCAGCGTAAGCGAGGGAGGACGCTCAATTCCTTGCGGTGAGGACGAGCGAGGTCACTAAGCCGCCCAGTGCCACCAGCAGAGCTCCCACAAGCAACTTCCACGAGATGGGCTGAAACACAACCAAAGTGAGGGCAGGTGAGGGACACCCCTGGGCATCGTCGGCGCTTTTGCCAGACAGTGAAACTCCTCTACAACAAAAGCATGTTTGCAGCAAGACATTTTTCACAACAGGGGGTTTTTCACTGAAGCAAATTTGATCCCAGATGTAAACACACACACACACAGGAAAGTGAGAATGGTGTTAATGCACAGATTTTTTCACACTAGGGGGTATTTTCACCCATGTAGATTTCGTTGTAGAGGAGTTTCACTGTATTTGTTTTTTTTCTTTGGTTGTCATCTGACCGATGTTGCTTTGGAGGGGAGGAGAAAAGGTGCCACGTTGTCGGCCAACATCTCGGCGGCCTCTGCTTTCCGATCGCGTGCATCGTCGTCGCTTTTGCCATTCAGTGAAACTCCTCTACAACAAAAGCATGTTTGCAGCAAGACATTTTTCACAACAGGGGGTTTTTCCACTGTAGCAAATTTGATCCCAAATGTAAACACACACACACACAGGAAAGTGGGAATGGTGTTAATGCACAAAGATTTTTTCACACTAGGGGGTATTTTCACCCATGTAGATTTCATTGTAGAGGAGTTTCACTGTATTTTTTTATTTTTTTCTTTGGTTGTCATCTGACCGATGTTGCTTTGGAGGGGAGGAGAAAAGGTGCCACGTTGTCGGCCAACATCTCGGCGGCCTCTGCTTTCCGATCGCGTGCATCGTCGTCGCTTTTGCCATACAGTGAAACTCCTCTACAACAAAAGCATGTTTGCAGCAAGACATTTTTCACAACAGGGGGTTTTTCCACTGTAGCAAATTTGATCCCAAATGTAAACACACACACACACAGGAAAGTGAGAATGGTGTTAATGCACAGATTTTTTCACACTAGGGGGTATTTTCACCCATGTAGATTTCGTTGTAGAGGAGTTTCACTGTATTTGTTTTTTTTCTTTGGTTGTCATCTGACCGATGTTGCTTTGGAGGGGAGGAGAAAAGGTGCCACGTTGTCGCCCAACATCTCGGCGGCCTTTGCTTTCCGATCGCGTGCATCGTCGTCGCTTTTGCCATACAGTGAAACTCCTCTACAACAAAAGCATGTTTGCAGCAAGACATTTTTCACAACAGGGGGTTTTTCCACTGTAGCAAATTTGATCCCAAATGTAAACACACACACACACAGGAAAGTGGGAATGGTGTTAATGCACAAAGATTTTTTCACACTAGGGGGTATTTTCACCCATGTAGATTTCATTGTAGAGGAGTTTCACTGTATTTTTTTATTTTTTTCTTTGGTTGTCATCTGACCGATGTTGCTTTGGAGGGGAGGAGAAAAGGTGCCACGTTGTCGGCCAACATCTCGGCGGCCTCTGCTTTCCGATCGCGTGCGGCCTCGCCGCCCGACTGCCTCGTCACAAGCTTGGAAAGCTCGGCGTGGATGGCCTGAGGAAGAGAGAGTCCATCTTTTGAAAAAGGACAACTCACCGACTTTGACGTATGCAAAGTGCGGGGGTGGGGTCGGGGGGGGCATGACGCGTATCCGCAGCAAAGCCGGTACAGCCGATTCTGCTCAACTCAACGCAACTATAAAGTGCCTCCACGCTACAAAGGCCAGCTATTTCCCGTTCAAACCGATCGACCTGATTGATTTGAGCAAATGGCCGGGGACGTTTGTCTCACCCTGGTGGTGGGCTCCAGCTTCAAGGCTTTCTTCAGCAGCTCGGCGGCCTTTCCGTAGTCGCCGGCGTCCGACAGGATCTGAGAAAAGGCCACGAGCGTTTTTTAGAAGGCAGTCCCCCACCCGCGGCCAAAGGTCAAGTCCCAGGCCATGGGCTGGTGATTTGTTTTGTGGCACCTGACCTTTCCCGCCCTGTAGAGGGCCTTGACGTTGTCGGGCTCGAGGGCCAGGACGTCGCGGCTGGCGCGCAGCGCCTCCCGGCGCCGCCCCAGTTTGAGCAGCGCCGCGGCCAGGTTGTTCAAACACTTGACCCGATAGTGGCGCACCTCTCGCTCGTCCTCCTCGCCGGCATCTGCTGGGGGGGGGGGGGGGGGGGGTGTTTGGTGAGAGGTTGATTAACAACGTGGCGAACCCCGAAGCCCCGCCCTGCGCGCGGCTGGAAACATTCCAACCACCAGTCCGCGTTAGCGATTGCATTTGCACGTTTTTGGCAGCCGCGTGCGACCTTTGCGGGGTCACGACGGGCATTGCTGGAAATCGGCCTTCAACCCGAAATCAACCGTGAATCCCCTGCTAAATTGGGAACAAGTCCTTAAAAATGGCAAAAGTGGTCCTCAAAAGTCCTTAAAAAGTCTGCCGATAAAAAGCAAGTTTAGGAGTGGGAACCCTGATTAGCGGTGCCCCCGCCGCAGGTGGTGAGCACATCCAGGGCCATCCGGTAGGCTCGCGCGGCCATGCCGTACTCCTCCCGCTGGAAATGGAAGTTCCCTCTCTCCCGCTTGTGGTTGCCGGCGCGGATGCGATCGGCGAGCAGCAAATTCAGCGGGTCGGTTTTGTCGCTGACGTCCAGCAGCTGCAGCTGGTAGAGCAGAGGAGCCCCGGCGGGGATGTCGGGCGCTCTGGAAACACACACACACACAAAGCGTGACGCCACGCTAAGGGACCGCCAACCCGAAACGCCTCGAGAGATTTCAAAGGGAAAAGCAGCACGGGGCGCGCGCGGAACTGCGGCTGCTCGTTGTTGCTCCGCTTTGCTCCTCACACGTTACACAAACGTACGAAGGCTGTCTATGATGTAAGAGCGCGCCTCCTGAACGTTGGCTTTTACCACGTGCCGTCGAGTGTGTCGAGTCATTATTTGTGCACTTTGACCTCTGTTACTCCAAGCGCAGTAAAATGGCAACGGCCCGGAAACACAGACACCAAAAAGACTGTCTGCAACTGCAACCTTACCTGCCCAGCGGCCCGTAGGCGTAGCGGGAATGGGCTAGCAGTAACGTGATCTCGCCCCTGCGCATGGACAGAACGCACTCCTCCAGCGCCTGCACGCACACAGACGGGGTACGAGGGCGGCACCAAAGCGCCAAAGTGATGCCTCGTGACGAGAGTGCAATTTGCTCAGTGCGGCAAAGCATCCATTCTCATATACGTGAGTGGGAACGCCGCCAATCCGTTCCCAAGCAACGGACAAATCGTCCGCCGGGTGTTTTTTTCCCTCACGAAAAACTTGAGAAGTCGTCGAGGTTCGGCTTTTGGCCGGCGAGTCTTTACCTGGCTCACGTCTCCTTCCCCGATAGTGAAGAGCAGCTCGCGGTCCTTCTCCACCACCGTGCGGTCCTCCAGGACGCCCTGCATCTTCACCGAGGCCCGCTGGCCCCAGATGGGCCGAGGGGCGCCGGGGGCGGCCGGCTCCAGCACCTTCTTGCCCAGCAGTCGCTCGTCTGCATGCGCGACAGGACGGGACGGGCCGTGGTCTTAGCAACGCGAGCGATTCCAAATTCACCGGCGAACCTCCGCTCGGGGCGACGGACCCCGCGCTCTGCACGCCCTCGTCACTCGTCGGCGCCGGAGACACCCATGCGGGCTGCGTCCTACCTGTGAGCCACTGCCAGTCTTCGTTCTGGAACAGCTTCTCGAAGGAGACGCTGGTCCACTCCTCCGGGGCGTATTCTGGGAAAAGGCTCGGCTCCGAGCCGGCCCGCTCCGGCACCGGCTCCTCTTCGGACGGTTCTCGGAAGCGCACCGTCTTCCAGCAGTTGGTCTTCTTGGGCGTCCCTCCTGGGACTCGGGGGCGGGGGGGCTTCCCGCTCTCAGGGTTGTCCCGAGTCCCGTCTCCTCCGGGGCTCTCGCCGCCATCCTTCTCGGTCCTACTCGGTTGCTTCGCCCTTCCCTCGGGGGCCGCCGTCTGCTCCTCCCCGCAGCCGGGCCGCGACTCCATTTGCAACTCCGCTTCCCCCACCCCCCCAAAGACGAGACCGAAAACGATCAATGCGAAGCGACCGCGCGGCAACCCGCAAAAACCCCCTCGGGCGGCGAGCCGGTGCGGGAGGGCGGACGCTAATCTGCGGGATTAGAGGAGAAAAGCCTCATCTGCCAGAAGCAACGCCTGTAAGCGCCTTAGCGACCTCGCCGCCGGGCCCGATGATGCCGTTTCCGCCAGCGCCGAGGGATCTCGATTGAAACGCGAAGGCCCCCGTAGGCGTCTGTTGCATTTGAGCACGACATGTTTTTTTTTTTAGTTTTTAGGACTTTGACTCCCGGCACGATTTCTCCTTGACTCCGAAATGGGAAAATGAAGCCTCGTGAAGCAAATGAGGCTTTCCATCCAACTGGTTCGTTCCTGGGCCGATGCATCGTGAGGCTTTATTTGTACTATTGCGCCATCATGTGGAAAATAAATGTCATGACAGACAGTGATGAAAATGATACCGTGGATTTGACGTAGAGGTCAAATCGGGCCCAAAAAATCCAGCCCGACCCGGCCCGAGCCTGACCAATTAACTCGATTTGCAGGCCCGCGCCCGAAGCAAACTTGACATTTCGTATTTTTGGGTGATGACTCGGGAGGAAGAGGGCTGATTTGTGAGAACAAATTCAAGCCCGTCTCTTGTCACGAAATCAAAGTGAAACAAGTCTGTATAAACAGGGACATCTTTTAAACATGTCTTTCTGTCTGTTTCTGCAGAGGGTACAGTAAGCGACAATTGTCCATCATTGACGGATTTTTGGGAAGAGTTGTGGGAAAAACTGAAAATAAGGCCGTCGACCCCAACAGCAGTACGGCCTTCAGAATCGAGCGGCGGCGCGTTAACAGAGAGAAGAAGAGAGACGACGACGAACAATGACGGCTGGATCTTAGAGACGTGAAGGAGTTCTTTGAAATTGTCATTGCGAGAGTTTAGTACACGACGTGTTGTGATGAGGCCACTTCTGTTTTGGGGCGAACCCGAACCACGGTCTCTCGTGGCCAAAACTATTCACGGCCTCGTAACGAGCAACAAAACAAAAACAAAACAAAGTCAGCGAGAGAGAAGCCCGAAATCGGGTCGGGTCGGGTCGGGCCGGGCTCGGGCGGCCCGATCTTACCTCTCTCTTTATAGACGGATCAAAACAGAGAGAAAAACTTGAAAGTTGGAACCAATGGGACGGAAAAGTTCGAAAAGGGGAGCGACGGATAGAAGAAAAGGCCAAAAAGTCCATGATGGATAGTGACGAAAGCTAGCGAGGTGTGTGTCTGTGTGTGTGTGTGTGTGTGTGTGAGAGAGAGAGAGCGGCCCCCCCTCCCCCAATCCCCGGCGCCCTGTCACTGTGAGAAGGCGCGTCGTTACCACGGCAACGGGGGGTGCCACGAGCAGGTTGAGGAAGTCGCTCGGCTTTTTGTCCCGAGTGACTGAGGTGAGCTCCCGTCCAACTTGCGACCATTGTCCCGAGCAGCGTCTGGTTGGAGGTGTGGAAGAAATGCCAACGCGAGGGTCCCAATTGCGTTGGCAGCTCTCAAAGCGGGAAACGCGTCTCGGCCCGCATTTGGGAGATTTCTTTTTTTTTTTTTTTTATATATATATATATTCGCGAGCGGGCGGCCCGGCGGACTAGCGCGCCGACCTCACAGTGCAGAGGTCTTGGGTTCGATCCCGACCCCGGTTCCGGCCTTCCTAGTGTGCTTCAAGCGTCCCCTGGTATGGGGAGAACGCGCATCGACCGTGACGGTGACTTTCTCGGCTTCCGTAACAAACACTTCCGGGTTGAAAGAATCCACCAAAGGTACCCGCTTGCGTCATTGAAGTTGATTTTTCTTTCGGTTTTTTTTGCTTTTTTTCCCCCAAACGGTCGATACCAAGCGTCAAGTGTTTTTTTCCTTGAAAACGGAACCTAATTGCGCAGCGACACGATTGCTGGCCATCGCGCTCGGTCGAGCAAAGTTTTCAGCTGGAAAGAGCGCAACAAGTGGAGCCATGGAGGTGCTGCAAAACGTCATCAACCAGAGTCAGGGAAGGGACCGTCTTCTCAGGTCAGTTCGTGGGAGAAGAAAAGCGAGAGAGAGAGAGAGAGAGAGAGAGAGAGCGCTATTGATTCGTCAACACTTGTGGTCTTTTCCCTGCTTGCTCAGAGCGACCCAATTTGCGTCCGCCCTGTGCGCCTACGCGCTGCGAAATCAGTCCCGGCGAAAGGAGCTCGTGAGCAAATTCAAGAGCCTGGAGGCCAACTTGAGTGTCGGCCGAAAGTGTGAGTACGCGCAAGCTCTTTTCTTCGCAACTTGGACGCGAGCAACTCGCCGTCACCGGAGGGGAAGATTTGCAACTCGGATTGGACCTCGAAACAGCCAACAACAAATCCATCGATTTGTTGCTGCGTCAATGTACCGAGGCGAGCTCTTTTTTTTTTTTTGGTTTTCTTTCTCATGAAAGCTTTGGTGTCAAAGTGAGTTGGTGTGCCGTCCCTTTGCCACAAGTGCTGATCAGAGCAGCCGATGATAATCCATCCATCCATTTTCCGAACCGCTTCATCCTCACTAGGGTCGCGGGGGGTGCTGGAGCCTATCCCAGCAGTCTTCGGGCAGTAGGCGGGGGACACCCTGAATTGGTTGCCAGCCAATCGCAGGGCACACAGAGACCAACAACCATCCACGCTCACACTCACACCTAGGGACAATTTAGAGTGCCCAACGAGCCTGCCATGCATGTTTTTGGAATGTGGGAGGAAACCGGAGCACCCGGAGAAAACCCACGCAAGCCCGGGGAGAACATGCAAACTCCACACAGGGAGGCCGGAGCTGGGATCGAACCCGGTACCTCTGCACTGTGAAGCCGACGTGCTAACCACTGGACTACCGGGCCGCCGCCGATGATAATAATAATCATAATAATACATGTTATTGATAAGTGACACCCAAGGACACTTTACAATCGGGAACAAAAACAATCAAACAATACGGTGGCTTGCAAAGATACCGTTGGATTTTACAGGGTTCCCGCGGGTCCTTCAAGTTCATCAAAATACAAGTTGGAAAATCATGTTGTTCATTGTCCTTCGTTTTCACGGGAAGCTTCTAAAATCAATCCAAATCCTTAAAAAAAATATTTTGTTTCAAATACAAATATTTTTCTAGATTGAATTTCTTCTTTGCGGAGTTTATTTGAGAATGAATTCAAGTATTTTTCATTTTCCTAGCTGTAAAAAATGAAAATTGGACCTACAGTCTGTCAAATCAAGGGTGAGGTGATTGGCCCTCAAAATCCAGATGTGCTTTTCCTTTGGCCGCCATGATTGGAACACCAGCTCAGTGAGACGTGGCTTTGTGTTCAGCCCGCATATTGCTGAGCGGGCATTAAATCCACCGTGCATCCCGTGCTGAAGGGAGAACAAGTCCTTAAAAAATGGCTAAAGTAGCCCTCAAAAGTCCTTCAAAGGTCCTTCAATAAAAAGCCAGCGGAAGAGTGGGAACCCTGCCTTAATGACCCGTCACGTCTCAAAACGTTCCTATTTATAGATACATATATTTTTATATATATATATATATATATATATATATATATAGCCCAGCCACCTTATGCAGCATACATGCAGTTGCATATATGCTTGTATCTATATTTGAGTGATTATTTGTATTTGTTTTGATATTGCATTCTGTACTGTGTACAGCTCTATGTTTCATTTATTTGTGCATGCGATCCTTGGTTTTTCTTTCTGTGTCTGTGTCAGTGTTCAGGCTGGGGAACGCCCTCAACGCCGGCGAGGCGGCGGCGCGCAGCGCGCGGCTCTCCGACCCGGTGCTTCGCCTTTGCCTGACGGCGGCCAACGTCACCCGCGCCCTCTACCTGCTGTGCGACAACGTGCTGTGGGCCGCCGGCGCCGGCCTCCTGCCCGACGTGGACCGGGGCCGTTGGGGCGCCGGCGCCTCGCGCTTCTACCTGCTCTCGCTGGTCATGAGCCTGAGCCGAGACGCGTACCTCATCCTGCGGTCGGCGCTGCGGCGGGCCGCGGACGAGCGATTCGCCCGCCAAACGGTTTTGCGCCTGAACCTGAGTCCCCGGGCGGCCCCGGTCGTCATCCCTCACCTGGACGCCCCGGTCCTGCCGCTCCTGCGCAGCTTCCGATCGCAGCCGGCCGTCCTTTTGGACACGGTGAAGAATGCCTGCGATCTGTCCATCCCGCTGGACAAGTTGGGGATCTACCGCTGCGATGCGGGCGCGCTGGCCTTTTGCGGCCTGCTCTCCTCGCTCATCGGCATCGCGACGCTGGTGCGGCCCCGGCTCAGACTCGAACCGTGAGGGCCCCTTCCCGCCGAGGCCGCGGGAGAGGCGGGAGCGCCCGTTTTGGAATTGAAGGCTGCCGGCCCTTTTCCCCCACCGTTTTCCCGCTCGCCGTTCCATTTTCTTGAAGAGCCACACCCACGCGGATGGAACCAAAACCCGGACGGCTCCGCAATGGCGATCGCAGCTTGAATTGGACCAAACGGCGGCTCATTTGCATCACAGACGGTGGCCCCAAATGGAGTTTGGAGGCTGATTGCAGAAATGTCTTCTTCATTTTGATTTGGATTTCCTTTTTTTTTGGGGGGTTTGCAGCCCCGTCCACCGTTTTTTCAATTTGAGCCTGGCAAGCTTGTGCACTCTGCCCTGTTTGCTGCCGTCCGCCGGCTGTTCGATGGAACCTGAATTCCTGCGTCTGAAAAACGTTGTCGTCCTATTCTGTCGTTTTGGCGACAGAAGACGGACAAGCGCTCGGTTGTTCGAGAACATTTTGCGCCAATAAAAAGTGCCCCAAATGCATTCTTCTCTTCTTCTTCTTCTTCTTTTCCTCGTTCTTGCATTTCTTCTTTCGGTGGCCGCCAACTACTTTGCCGCATTCCTGGCACCTCGGGCGACAATTTCCACTGAGCGGTGACGATTCCAATCCCAAACTTCTGATCTGCGGTTCCTTTTTTTTTTTTTACGGCTGGTTTCGATCCAAACCACTGGAGTCGCCGCCGTTGATTCATTTTGAACGAAACAGAAAAGCTTTTGCGTCGTTTGCAAGTGGAAGCTTTGAATCCGACCGGAACTCGTTCACTGTCGGACCTGCGGTATCGGCCCGAGTTCTACTGTAGGGGGCAGCGGGATGGGCCCCCAAAATGCGGCTTCCGGTCCAATGTGTAACTTTTTTTTTAAACTGGTGTGACTCCGGAACAATTTGTAGAGCCCCTCCCCAAAACCCATCACTCCTCGCTGGCTGTAACCGCAGCCGCGGGGTCATGTTACGACGGCGTGACGTCATGGCCGTCGCGTGTTGATATAAAAGGTGGCGACTGACAATAAACGGCGGTGAGCGCACAGTCCCACTCCACGCGTTTTATGAAACACAACAGCGTCCCCCTTTTTGCTCTCTGCAGCATTTGCATCACGCATCCGAACCCGGCGACCCCCAATAATGGCTAACCCCCCCCCCCCCCCCCCCCCCCACCCCGTGACCCTTGTTGTGAGGATCACGCGGATGGATGGCCGCTCTTGCTGGAATAGTCACTTGCCACTAGAGGGCAGCACACATCAACAGACAGACTAAGCACGCCCCCTTTTGCCTTCCCGTGCATGGGGGGGGGGGGGGGGCGTGGCTCAGTGTAATTTACAGTCACCATCATCATCATCATTATGGCCGCCAAAAACAAGCTGATTGCAGCGAGGATGAAACCTCCAACAATGAGCCCCGGCTGCTTTGAACATCTTCAGCATCAAGTCCCGCTCAAAGAGCGGCTCGCCGGCTCCCTCTTGTGGCATGTGAAAGATTCCCTCGGTCGGGGACTGTGAACGCCGTTTCCAACCGGCGACTGGTGGAAAATGCCGCCTCGCCCTCAAACAGGCCACGCCTCTCGCGTTGTCATGGTGACAGCCGGTCGTTGGCTCAGGCTCCGCTGGTGTCATTTGGGTACTTGGCGTTTGCATAGTCTCGCTTCAGCAACCAGACAGACCAGTCGGATGACGCTCGCGGAGAAAAAGGAAGAGTCACCGGAGGCCTCGTCCGGGAAAGAAAAGCCACCCCCCACCCCCACCCCCACCCCCACCCCAAAAAAAGTGGAGATTTTCAAGTTGGGTGAGATGTCAAGCATAGAAAAGGACACAAGTCATTGGAGGAGCCCCTCCCTTTTTCTTGGCAATCCCTCCAAATGAACGTGACGCCAACGCCATTCCCCACCGTCGCCAAAGAAAAGGCGCTCCGGTCGAGGGGCTCCGTTTTCCGCGCGTGCTCGCCAGAAAAACGGACGCGTCTCCAGTTTGGGGGCCAAGTCCCGCCGGGTCTTTGGGAATTTGCGGCAGACCGAGAGCCTTTTGGGTGACGCGGCCCACAATTAGACGGACTAGACCTCGGACCGGCTGAAAGGTCGAGACGATTAACCGGCATGGAAGAGCGGGCTGATTTTTGGAAGGTGGGAGTTAAAGCCGAGTACCCGGAGAAAAGCCACGATTAAAGCCATTCTTCCGATGATGTTCTGGAGAAGAAAAAAACAAACGAGGGGCAGGCTCGGAAAAATAAACCATGTCTCTCATTGAAAATGGCAACATATGCTCACCTGGCTTATTTGGAACCCCCCCCCCCCCCTTATTGATCTTATTGTGAACAAGGCAACCGGGCGAGGTCCTTCCCGTGCCGGCAGTTTCCTTGAGCGGGAAAAGCAAAGCGAGCCCGCGTCTGCCGCGTCCCGCCGCTCGAGTAGCGGGTGAAATCAGAAGCGCTCGGGCCGCTTTGCTTATTTTAGCCCCTGACATTTGGACGGGGAGCGTTTTGGCCAGGCTGACTCATTGGAGCCGGCGCGGAAAAGGTTCTCTGCCACCGGAGGCTCCGAGGCCCACATGATTTCAGAGCACCCAAAACTTTGCTTCGGTTTTTCTCCCGCTCGCTCGGCTCTCACTTCAGGCCACCCCGACCGACCGTCTCGACGAGCGGATGGCGATCGGCCGCCGCCGAAAGAGGCCTGCTCCACGTGCCCGGCTTTCAACAGAGAAGCTCCCAGTTGCCAGACTGGACCGCTCGGGTCTCGTCTGGCGGCAAGCGCTTGGACATGACTTTCGCCTGCCACTTTCAGAATGCCTCAAATATGATGATCAGAATCAGAATCGGAGTTGCCTTTATTGTCATTGTATAAGAGCTGACAACGAAATGTGGGTGCCACCCCTTAGTGCGTTTCGTCAATAAATAAATAGATAGATACAAAAATAAAATGGAATCAAATCACGGTTTGATCAATACAAAACAACAGCAGCAGTGTGGACTGAAGCTGATGTCGCACACGGGACTCAGGATGAGGATCATTTTGATCATGATCCAAAACGTGTCCACATCCATGGACAGGGGTGAGGCCGCTTTTGGGTGTCCTGAAAGGGGCGGGCCGTTCCAGACTCCTTTGATTTCAGACTGAGCCAAGTACAGTCAAACGTCTCGCTATTCGAACGTCTCGGTTCTCCTACAATTCGCTTTTCAAACAAAAATGTCCATTTTTTTTATGCCTCGGATGACAAACTAATTTCGGTTCTCGAACTAACTGAGCGCACTTGAATGCGTCACTTCACTCCTCACGGCTTCGCTAGCTCGTGTAGCGACACCGCACGAGGAAGCGACGCTACAGTTGCGTGTCCATTGTGAGCAGACGAGTTTGTATTGTTCAATAAAAAAAAGCAGAGGTGTTTGGTGAGAACTACGTCATATCGGACTGTTATTTTTGCATCGTGTATCGGCCCCTAATCGTGGCGCCAAAGAAAGCAAGTGCAAGTGGTAAACCTGGTGAAGAAAAGAGGAAAATAGGGCGCAAAACCATAGAATTGAAGAAAGATTTGATCGCGAAACATGAGTCAGGTGTGGTGTGTCTGTGTTGGCGAAGGAGTTCGGGATGCCGAAATGCCCCGCCTACTGCCTGATGACAGCTGGGAGAGGCGCACGCCCCACCACAGAAAGAGAGATTTTTATGTTACTCTGTTACTATGTTAAAATTGGTGAAAATAAACCATATGACAGTTTGTTTGTACAGTATTTGACATATGACCTGCTCTCCTATTACATGTGTACAGTTTATGGTGTGAAATTGTAAAAAAAAAAAGTGGTTTAAAAAAGTTGTGTTCTTGACTTGGAACGGATTAAAAATGTTGACATTGATTCCAATGGGAAACATGGTTTCGGTTTTCCGAACAGTCTTCTGGAACGGATTAAGGACGAAAACCGAGCTTTGACTGTATTTATTGACTGTTGCCATTCTGACACCCGCACGAGTGCGCCGCGCTCCCCAACGAGTCAAAAATGAGCGCCGGTGGCTGGATTGAACCCAGAGAGAAAGTGGAGCACGTTGCTTTGAATGTTTGTGCCCCCCCCCCCCCCCCCCCCCAGACGCTGTGGCCGCGTGCCGGCCCAGGAATGGATAGCCGTGTAAAAATAGACGGGGCAGGCGGCGGCGGCGGCGGCGTACGCTTCTCAAATGCAACAAGTAGACCGATGGCGGCAGGCTCTACTTCTCCACGGCTGGTCAAAGAGAGAGAAGAGCTTCCGCCTCTCGGGACACTTTGCACATTCCCAAGCATGCGGCGTGGGCCTTCAGGTTGACGTTGGTGGACAGAATAGCGTCTGTCCACCTTTGGACACCGAGTACAGTGAAAGTCCTCAACAACAAAATCATGTTTGCAGCGGGAATTTTTTTTTCACAACAGGGGGTTTTTCACTGTAGCAAATTTGATCCCGGATGTCGTAAACACACACACACACAAAGGTATGTGTACTCTATTTGTATTCCAATAGTGCATATAAGTATGAGCACACACTTCTTTGACACCTCATATAGTCTAAGGTCTAAGGTCTTCCGAAACATTTGTTGTTGTTTTTGAAATCATTTTTGTCTTTTTGTGATTTGAGAAGCGTTTTTTTTTCTCTCCGCTCTTTACTTTGGACCTGTTTGAAAGTGTTGGGGTGAGCTTTTTGGAAGAAGGAAAAGAAGAATTGTGGAGTGCGGCTGCTTTTAGCGACGTGACTTGCGTGGTGCGGCGCTGGTGGCCAGAGCAAAAACGTCGACGACGCCTCCAAAGATCTGGAAAAAACTGGCAGTGGAATCGCCGAGGTTCTTTCAATCTCTTTTCGTACTCGGCAGCCTGGAATTTGTCGCCGCGGACAGTCTCGGTCTCCTCCGCTCAAAGTTCTGTCCGTTTCTTTTCCCCTGAAAAGTCGAGGCGGGAAAATGCAAGCCAAATAGAGTCCGTCCAAAAGTCGACTCCCCGTCGGCCCGGAGACGTCCCCGCCTTCCCCCGAGCGTCCCCCGGCTGACAGGCGGGGCCTCGTTCCCACAGTCCGCACCCTTTTTCCAAAGGCTAAAAATAGCCTTCTCCGGGCCCAACAATACAAACCCAACGAGCGAGCGGCTCGTCTATTCAAACATTCCTCGAGCGAGCCTTCGCCGCCCAGCATGACGAACCAACTCGCCTTCCCAAAGGTCCGTCGCGCGTAAACGGAGAGCCGCGTGCCGCTTGATCCTCACCCGCAAAAAGACACGCGAGAATTGGAGAGCACGTGCGAGGAACCTTTGGTGTCAACTTAACGCAGCTCGAAAAGATGCTTCGTTCCTTTAACCCCCGTGCAGTATTGATCCCAAAATTGGACATTTGGGCCAACTTTGGACCATTTTGGACTGTTGGACGAATGGACCCCACAGACAAAACAGTGACAAATAACTCCACCAAGCTGACATTTTGCCTGGGATGTATATGAGGCCTCCAATTGTTCATTGCCACAGTTTGCTGTCAAACTAAACATCAAACCAAAGGGGGGGGGGGGGGACATGTGCCCCTTTTGTATTTGGACCAACACGGCCCTCCCTTCTGATAGCTTCAGGTCAAAATGCCAAACGTTTGCCACAAATGCCATCTACAAGCCTTGAAGCAGCCGATAGTTGACGGTCCCCCGACACACGTGGACGGACAATCGGACAGCAGCCCGTGGGAGGGATTGTTTGTCCTCTGCTCGAAAAGACAGAAAAACAAGACAAAGATGACCATTCGCATCTTAGCGAGTCCCAATCGCCTTGAACCTCTTCTTCGTTTGCGTCCGCACGTACTGGACTACGCTGACCTCCCGTGGACAAATTGCACACGGCAGAAGGAAGCAATGGCGAAGCCCAAACGCTTTGATCCTTTTTTTCCCCATTGGATTTCATTGTGTTCTTTCTTGGAGCAAATACTGTCCAATACGTTCTCCTTGCTCCAAAATACATCTGGACCGGAATGGATGACAAGACCAGCACGTGTGGTTGCGTCACTTTGGCCATCATTGAAGAAAGTTTCTCTCTCTCTCTCTTTGAGAAACAAAGAGGTCGGAAAAAAAACCAACCGATTGGTTGATTTCTAAGTATTTCCCTGATGAAAAACGTCCTTTTCGTCTTTGCCAAGTGACGGCATTTTCCTTTTCTCCAGATTGCGCTTGTGAATTGTCGTCCAGTTTTGGAACACGGACGAAAGTTGGCCGTTGTGGTTCTTGGTGAGGCAAGGCGTGTGACGTCAGGAGGAGGCGTCACGTGATCGGAAAGCCCCAAAGTGGCGTGGCGTCGCGTCGCGTCGCGTCGCGTTCCCCCCTCCCTCTGATTTTGGCGTCATCGTCCCACGTCCGAGTTGTGAGGCCGCACGTATCGAGTTGCCCCCCCACCCCTCGTCAAGGCACGAGGGTCTCGCGGCGCCGGTCCCCGGAGAGTGAGCGGAGCCTCCCGCCTCGCAGTCGCCACGCCCCCTCCGCCCCGCGTCCGAAGCTCCAGAGTGGGCGGGGAGACGCCAAGCAGTCCCGAGGAAGACTTGAGAACGTGACAGGCGAGCCGAGCCGAGCCGAGCCGAGTCGAGTCGAGTCTCCGCGCGGAGGACACTTTTTCCACAGCCCCCCCCCCCCCCCCATCTGCGCGCCTTGTGGCACTTCTCGCCGACGACGAGGAAGAGGAAGAGGAAAAGGAAGAGGAAGAGAAGAGCCGCGGCGCCAACGAGGTGCTCGGACGTGTGGCGCTGGACTTCCCCCAGTAGACTTTTTTTTTGCTAGTTTGTTGAGTTGGGCGTGAGAGAGAGAAAGAGAGAAAGAGAGAAAGAGAAAGAGAGAGAGAGTCCAAGCTAAAGCTCGCGACCAGCGCGAATATCGACGCCCTGAGTGGCGCGCGGGACCTCGGCCGGCGGAGCCTCCGCCGCCAACTTTGTGGGCCATGCAGGTGAAGAAGCAGCAGCAGCAGCAGCAGCAGCGGCGGCGGGAGTCGCGCGGGGACGACGTGCCGCCGCCAGCGGACGCCCCCCGCAAGAAGAAGAAGTCGTCGTCGTCGTGCTTCTCCAATATCAAGATCTTCCTCATTTCCGAATGCGCACTCATGTTGGCCCAGGGGACCGTCGGAGCTTACCTGGTGAGTCGGCGGCGCGGCGAGGCGAGGCGAGGCGAGGCGAGGCGAGGCGAGGCGAGGCGAGGCGAGGCGAGGCGAGGCGAGGCGAGGCGAGGCGAGGCGAGGCGAGGCGAGGCGGGCGGGCGGGCGAGCTGGCTCCCACTGCACGGCTGGTGGATGGGCAACTTACACGCCGTGGGGGTGGGGGGCAACTTTCCCACTGCAAATCAGCCAGCGAGGGCAACTCGTCCCGTGTCAAGAGCACGGGGGACACCGTGCACTGTCGTGTGCCCCCCCCACGAGCTTGATGTAACGGTCCCACGTGAGCCGGATTCTCTCTCCACGTTGACTCCTTTCCGGGTGAGACACTTGGAGTGCTCAGTCTCGTAGCATCGCTTTTCTCAGGCTCCCCCCCCAAAAAAGAAAAAGTCGAGAGGGGAAGTCATTGATCCGGTTGGGTCCAATAAGCCGCGCGGGACCCCAAAATTGGCAGCATGGGAACAAACGGGCAGTGAGCGTGGGGAGATGTCTTGCAGGCCGTGACATCAGGGAGCACCTCAGAGGAGCGATTGCAGGCATCCCTCGTTTAGCGGCGCTTCACGGGGACCGAAACCACCCGCGATAAACCAAAAGCCGCCAAGTAGCCACCAATTAACGTTGACGGGTCCAAAAAAAAAAAAAAAACTTCTTTTTTTAAAGTCCGCAAACAGTCCGTGAGAAGCTGCAAAACAACAGCGAGGCACAGAGAGCGACATCGACCGGACTGGACTGCATGGAGGTGGGAAGAAAAAGAAAAAACGAATGATTCTGTTTGGGAAAAATCCCCGATGCACCGATCACTGTGTAGGCCTCCTTTTGCCGAGCGCTCAACATTTGGGTGAGGGTTCAACGCCGGGACTTCACTCTTCACGCTCTGAGCGCTCACCGATACTTGTGGGACTTTGGATGGGAAACGTATTGAAAAGAACTCGCCCCCCGTGCCAGCGCAGCTCCTGCCAAAGAGGATTTCCCTCCGTGTCCGGACCAAGTCACAAACCAAGCGAAGCCCTTGGAGGCGGGGCCTGTGAAGGCCATTTAGCACGGCGGCGTTTGATCCATGGTCCCAGGAAGCTTGCTTGAAACTCTTGCCATCTTCTTCCCATTCCAATTGAATCCACTTTTGAACCGTGTGTCAATGTTTGCGGCCAAAGACGTTTTTGAAACGTCTTCTCAGACTCGGTCTAGAATCGGCTGGTGGCGAATGAGGTAAAAAGTCCAAAAGAAGGACTTCTGGCTAAAGAGGAAGGCTAGCAGGGGGGCTCAGATGTCGCCTGGCCACACGCAAAGAGGAGGATGATTGTGATTTTTTGATTTTTTTTATAGCCATTCAAAGGTGGACTCGGTGTTTTGGGGATCATCGTCCTGCCGCAAGATCCAAGAGCGCTTGAGACTTTGAGGACGCAAACTGATGCAAAATTCTTCTGCATTTTTGGGGGGCCTTCAGAAATGAAATTGGCAGTTTGAAACGGCACGACGTCTTTCCTTGGGGAGTCTCTGGGCCATAAGAACGGAGAGCCGTATGTGTGTGTGTGTGTGTGTGTGTGTGTGTGCTAAATATGCAAAGAAGCCTGAAATCAGGAAGCGGGCAAATCCTCGTTTGTGGTGCGCAGTCATCGGGCTCGATGGCAACCGCAGTCAGACAAAGTCTTTTCGGCCCCGTCAACCCGCAAGTCAGGAGGTGCCGCAGTTTTTTTTGTTTTTTTTTGGGGGGGATGAGCGTTTGTTCATTCCGTTTCCACGGAGGTGGGCAGCGTTTGCGCGGCGCTCCAACACGAACGCGGAGCGGCCGCTTTCCGATTGGCCGCACCGTCGCAATGTTGACCAAAGCCGCAGCGCCAAACCTGCCCAACGTGCGCCGCTTCTCTGTCCAGCTCGCACGCCCGTCGCCGCGCGTCCAAAGGACGACGTCTCGGCCCGGCGCCCGAGCCTCTTTGCTTTATGACGTCGGTCGCCGGCCGACCGGCACGCGGAGGGTTTCCGGACGCGATCCGGGACGCTTCCTAATTGGATGACGGCATCGCAAAGCGCTTGCTGTCAGCACGGCGACAAGCCACTGTCACGGCGGCGCCCCCTTTTTTTTATTTTTTTTTCTGTGTGTGTGAGCTGAGAATTGTCAGGAGGCTGGTGCCCGGCGTTAGCGGAACACGCAGTCAAACGTCGCGGGTCAAGTAGCAACGTTCCTTCGCCTGACGCCGAGCTACTCGTTGCTCGTTTGGGTCTTCTTTTTTTTTTTTCTTGTCTGGATCCAAATTGAGCGCCAGGCCCGCGTTTGCACTCCAGCAAGAATGGCTCGCATCACGTCGCTCGTATTTCCAATTCTCTGAAAACGGACCAACGACTCGTTTGTCTCAGGCTGCTGCGAAACTCGCACCTCTTCGGAGCAGCTTCTCGGCGATGGCGGCAAACCGCCTCCCGAGGTCGGAAGGCTCACTTTTCACTTTGGGTGGCGCTTTGTCCATGACTCTGTCATACTGCCCCCCAGTGGCAGAGTCGTGCGCGCCGGAGGCAGCTGCAAAAAATGAGTCGTCGTGCCAAAACGGGTTTTTTGGGGGGGTTTGTTTATTGAACGATTTCATGACCACAAGTTCAAGTTCTAGCTTAAGCTAGAATACTTCTAGCTAGCAAGTTCTAGCTAGCAAGTTCTAGCTAACTTGCTAGCTAGAAGTTAGTTCTAGCTAGCAGTTTGAACTATCAAACTAGTAGTTTGATAGCTAGAACGATCAAACGAACAAGCTTGATAGTTCTAGCTCGCGCAGTGCGATTGTCCTTCTTCAACGAGATGCCACGACTTTTGCCCCTGGGCCTTTTCGCGGCGGCGGCGGCTCGAACGGAAGGGCGGCCGTTTTCGTTCATTCCGAGGAGGAAAGATGATTTCGAGCTCCGCTTGCGTTTGTCCGGAAACGTTGGAACACATTGAAGTGGGATGTCGAGGCACGACGGTGGTTTGAGTCAAGCGCTCCTTCCGTACTCTCGCCACTCAACGGACACTTTGAGCGCGAGGATGAGGAGGAGGAGGAGGAGGAGTCGGATTGGACGCTGACTAAAGGGCAACGTTTCAAGCGCATCCCCTCGAGTGCTAAAACTCGCTCCCCCTATTTCTTTGGGTGAAGTCACGCCATGTCCCGCGACTGGGCGAGGTTTATTTTGTTGCCGCGGCGACGCGGTAAACATTGCCCCCCCCCCCCCCCCCCCCCCCTTTTCGAGCCAGCGAGGTTGACGGCTTGCGGCCGCCGTCTCTCGCCGGCGGGCGCTCGGCAACCTCAAAGTGTTGGAAGGCTGCCCGCCCGCTCGGAGTCCGAGTCCGAGGGCGCGGGCTCTTCAGCTGTCGGTCAGGTTTCGGGAGGGGGCGGAGCCGCTTCCCACCAGTCCTTCAAGTTCCTAAAAATCCATCCAAAGAAGTTGTCAAAACGAGGTTCTTCATTGTCCTTCATTTTCAGGGAAAGCTTCGAAAAATCAATCCAAATCGATCCGTGGTGTTCATTTCCTTTTGTGGATGTCATTTTGGCAGGCGTCGTATCGGGAGAACGCCGTGCAAAAAAAATGATCCGCCGCTTGATGTGGACTTCCTACTCGTGGCTGCAGAGCATTCGAAGGAGAGCCGCTGAGAGAATGGAAAAAAAAAAAATGTTCATTCCGGCCCCAGGGGGAGCGTTTGAAAATAGCCTGGGAACCGCTCGGACGTGTGGCGGAGCGCTTCACGCGGTCCAGAGGAATGGGGCCCCCCCGGATCCAAACCCCTCCCGCTTCACCAAAAGTGACGGGCGGCCGCGGGACGTCGTCGACCGTTTGACGACGCAAATCTGCGGGATTCGGTTTTCGCGTGGGGAGCAAATGGCGAGCGGCCCGCTCCTGAGAAACGGGCCCGGTCCCACCCATCTCTCTCGCGGGTTGGGGGGGGGATTCGAAAGATTTGTTTGGTAAGCAAAGGTTTTTGTCTTGCAGGTGAGCGTCCTGACCACCCTGGAGAGGCGCTTCAACCTGCAGAGCGCCGACGTGGGCGTGATCGCCAGCAGCTTTGAGATCGGCAACCTGGCGCTCATCCTCTTCGTCAGCTACTTCGGGGCCAAGGCGCACCGGCCCCGGCTGATCGGCTGCGGGGGCGTGGTCATGGCCCTGGGCGCCCTCCTCTCGGCGCTGCCCGAGTTTCTGACCAAGCAGTACGAGATCGGCGACACGTGGCGGACGGAGGCCGGCCGCGACGTCTGCTCCAACGCCAGCGGCGCCCAGGTCCAGTCGGCCGAGGACGCCGTCTGCGCCAACCGCAGCAACACCAACATGATGTACCTGCTCCTGATCGGGGCCCAGGTCCTGCTCGGCGTCGGGGCCACGCCCGTGCAGCCTCTGGGCGTGTCGTACATCGACGATCACGTCAAGAAGAAAGACTCCTCCCTCTACATAGGTGAGCCACGTGCGGGAGCGCTCGGATTTGGCCTTCGATAAGCGGCGGCGGCGGCGGCGGCGGCGGCGGCGGCGGCGGCTGGGGAACAATGCGCTATTGAGTGGCGCTCAGCTGATGGTCCTAATCCCCCCCCCCCCCGCCGCGTGAATGGAGGAGATTGTGCGCCGTCCCGCACGCCCCCGGCCGTTTTCCTTTGCATTTTTCAGCCGTTTGCGTGTCGTCATGTTGCCGGACGATCGGCTCGTCCCCACGAGGTTTTGCATACGTCCCGCAGACAACCGGAAGGCCAACGTTGGCGGGTTGAGGGCGGATCTGGGGGGCGGGGGGGGGAACATTAGGTGGATTTTCAAACCGTCAAAGTGGCGTTTGAGGATTGCTTTGAAGAAAATGGCAGAAATTGGAGAGGGAGGAGCTCTTTGCACCAACGTAGGCGAGAAAGGCCACAGGGGGGCCGGACTGCGTCGAGGCCAGCCAGGCTGCGTTCCCTCCTGCTCGCTGACCTTTCGCTGTCCGCTGCTCATTTGGGCCGCATTGGTCCTCCATCAGCCGGACCGGACGGGCTGACGTCAAGCCCGCTCGGAAGCTTTGAAAGAGCCGAGGGGGGGGGGGGGGAATGTTGACCAGAGTATGGGGGAGGATGGCGGCCATCGCCGTCGACGAGGCTTTGCCTTTCCTGCAAACACGCCGGGCGCTTTCCATGAGCAAAGCGGCGCTCCGAGCGGCTGACCATCGGATGTCAAAATACGCAGTTGCCGACCCGCGGATCCGCCGACCGCGTCAAAGCCGCCGGCGCTCTTCTTGCGTCACGTAAGAGCGCCGAGCGCGTGCGCCTCCCACCGTCGGAGGTTGAATTTCTGTGGGAAGGGCTCGTTGTGACGCTCGTCTTTGTGCGCAACCTTTTTGCCAAAACGTCTTCCCGAGGCGATGAAGCCCGAGGTGAGCGAGAAAGCGACGCGCGGCTGCGCCGGATGGAATCCAGGCGGTCAAAGTACTTCCTGTACGCTTGCGCTTTGTTGCCAATGCGGGTCGGTCTCGCTTCTCTTTGCTTCATTTGACACTTCCTCTATCACTCGTATTTGTGCGTCGATTCATTTGATGGATCATTTCGAGCGACTCAGTGAGGGGAGCAACTGGCTTCCTTTGATCTCAATACATTTTTCTGTCTGTGTGTGTCAAAGAATTGCCATTGATTGAGGTCAATTAGCGCTCTTGGGCCTTCTTGACCCCCGGGGTTAATCGGACTCAAAAGATTACGTTCCTGCGGTCCAGGGCTTCCGGGGGCCCCACGTGGCCTGAGAGCGGATCACGGCTCGGCCGCAACGCCGGGCGGGGGGGATTTTTTTTGTGGCTTGGGAGCAACTAAGCGGGCCGCGCCATTTTCATGGCGCCAAACTCCATGCGAGCCGTCAAGAAGGACTTTGACCCCGGACACGCTACATTTGGAATGACGCTTGGCGGCGGCGGCGGCAAATTCTTTTGCTCTCGGCTAAATGTCGTCATCCTGGCGCCGATGATCACCAGGAGGGCGATATCGGTCGAAGGACCAATTTGGAAAAGAACAAACCCAAAGATTCTTCCCCCGTGCCTGCGTGGCTTTTGTCCGGGTACTGGGCTTTCCTCCCGCATTCTGAAAAAAAAAAAAACATGCTCGCTAGTTGATGTGTGCCCTGCAATTGGCTGGCAAGCGGTTGAATGTGTTTCCCCCCCCCCCCCGCGTTGTGCCCAAAGGCAGCTGGGCTCGGCTCCCTTAACCCCCATGCGGTAATGATCCCAAAATTGAACATGTGGGCCACTTTGGACCATTTTGGACGGTTGGACAAATGGAAACCACAGACAAAACAGTGACAAATAACTCCACCAAGCTGAAATGTCGCATGGGATGTCTATCGATGTCTTGGCCATTTTGGGGACGTCATAGCCTTCATGCAGCCGCTTCAAAAGACTGCATGAGGGTTAAGCCTCCTGATGATCAAGCGCTTCGCTTCACGGATGAATGGATGTTTTTTCCGTAGAAGCCAACAACAACAACAACAACAACAAAAGGGTCTCCCATATCTTGACCTCGACGTCCGGTGCAGCGCCACCTACGGTGGGTGAACGTGAAACGCGAGCCGCGATGAACCCGCACGTTGTCCTCAATGGGCTGCCCATATCACTTCCTGTTTTGGAAGAGACTGCACAGCTGCGATCGTCTCGCTCGACATTCATCCCTGCGCCGTCAATCGCTTTCAAAGGGATCGAAAGGATGGCGCGGCTGTTATTGGACGGCGGTGGCCATCGGGGAAGCGCGTGGCCCCCCCCCCCCTCCCCGAGCCGCTCACCTCGCTCTCAAGTTCTGACCCGGCCTTTTGTTGGGCCCACGCGGCCGTTTCGGGACGTCCGCACGCCGCCTTGGTCTTTGTTGTCGTGCTTTTGACAGGTCGGCGTTCACCCCGCCCTTTGCCGTTGCCGAGGATCAAGCCGCCTCCCCCCCACCTCCGCGTTTGGGTTGCAAAAGTGGCACAGGCTGCCGCGTCTTATCTGGCTGGATTACTGAGCCAATTTGAGCGGGATTACCGCGGGAGATGAAGGAAGGCTCTCGCCTTTGGACACGGCCCGCGGAAACCGCCAAAAGCGTGACGGCGGCCGACGTCACCGAGCGCCGAACCAATACTGTGAAAACTCCTCTACAAGGAAACGTACGTGGGTGAAAATACCCCCTAGTGCGGAAAAAATCTTCATTGCATTCACACCGTGCCCACTTTCCCGTTTCAAATTTGCCACAGTGGAAAAACCCCCTGTTGTGAAAAATGTCTTTGTTGTGGAGGAGTTTCACGGTCTCACTAAATGATCCTCGGGCCTGGACGCGCTCCCCGCCATCCATCTGGCCACTTTCTTGACGCGACCGATCTCCTCCGGGCATTTTTTTTTTTCGCAGACCGAGCGCATCTTAGCGAGCGGCAGGTCGGTCATTTCTCCTCACCGTATCGTTGCGTTGTCAAAGCGCAACCTAGCAAGCTGGCGGTGTTGTTTTTTTTTTTTCTTCAAGCGTGACCTGCGACATTCCTGTTAGTTTGAAACAATAGCGGCCGGCCGTGCCTTTGGGGTTTTTGTCCGAGTGCGGAAACGGAAAGGCGGGCGGGCGGGCTGGCGGGCACGGACCTTGCCAGCCTTGTTCTCTTGCGCTCTAAAGCGATTAGGCGGAGGCAAAAAGACCAGAGCAGATCTCCGCGATTGAATTAACGTCCGATGTGCTCCCCCCCTCCGGGAGGATAATTGACGGCGTGTACCGAAGGGCTTTGGTGAGCTCCGGTCGAGCGCTTCTCCGCTTCCGGGGGCCCCCGAATGCGTTTTGGTGCCAAAGGAGCCCACGGCCGTGGCCGTCCGTCCCTCCTCCTGCGCGGGCGCTCGCCAAATGATCGCCTGCCCTTAGGCCCTTAGATTGGGGGATCTAGAGAGAGAAGCAAGCGGACTTGTCTTCTCTTCTCGAAAGAGCCGTGATCACGTTGAAGCCGCCCACTTGTTCCAGAAGCTTCCAATCCATGCCGGCTTGGTGGCAAATAGCTTAAGGCTCCTCCGCTTCCGGTTGGAGCTTTTGCCAGCGCTGTGAAAAGGATGTCGGAGCTGAAAGGCTTGCAATTTTTCCCCACCTCTCCGCAGGAATCCTCTTTTCCACGCTGGTGTTTGGGCCCGCCTGCGGCTTCATCCTGGGTTCCGTCTGCACCAAGTTCTACGTGGACGCCGTCTTGATTGACACCGGTGAGTTGCCTCAGTCCACGTGTGTGTGTGTGTGTGCGGATGTGACCCCGGGTCGCTTGCGCTCGCAGACAAGCTGGGCATCAGCCCGGAAGACCCGCGCTGGATCGGCGCCTGGTGGGCGGGCTTCCTCCTGTGCGCCGCCTTGCTCTTCTGCTCGGCGCTGCCGATGTTCGGCTTCCCTCAGTCGTTGCCCTGCAAGGACGGCGGCGAGGAGGGCGGCGACAGCGAGCAGGCCATGCTCCCCCCCGCCCCTCCGGCTCCAAACCCGGAGGCTCCCAAGCCCGGCGGCAACGGCCCCACCTGCTGCCAGCAACTCCGGGGTGAGCCTTCGACAACGCACCTTCTCAAACGCAAATGAATACCGCGGAATGGGAGAGCGGGTGGGGGGGGGCATATGACTCGAGTCCTAAAGGCTTGATGTGAAAGAAAAGCCGATCCGATGCAAAGCCAGCATTGGAAATGCTTTCCAATGCGGGTTCGACCCCCCCCCCCCCCCCCATTTCAAAGGGTTTCTCCCATCAATGGGTCCCAAAGTGTTGGTCCTCATTTTCAGCTCCTTTTTCTCAATGGAGCTTTTCAAATGTCCCGAGTCCTGTTTTTTTTTTTTTTTGGACGTCTTGAATTGATTGTGGTTGGCTTTGCCCCCCCCCACAGTGATCCCCAAGGTGACCAAACACCTGCTGTCCAATCCGGTGTTCACCTGCATCATCCTGGCCGCCTGCATGGAAATCGCCGTGGTGGCCGGCTTCGCCGCCTTTTTGGCCAAATACCTGGAGCAGCAGTTTAACCTCACCACCGCCTCGGCCAACCAGCTGCTAGGTCTGCACGTCCGCCCCCGGCAAAACCAAAGCCATCGCGGCGTTAAAAAAAAAAAAAAAAAAACCCGGTGCCGGCGAGTCCAGCTGAACGCGGTGTGCGTTTGCAGGTATGACGGCCATCCCGTGCGCCTGCCTGGGCATCTTCATGGGAGGCCTGCTGGTGAAGAAGCTCAACCTGTCGGCGCTGGGGGCCATTCGCATGGCCATGCTGGTCAACCTGATCTCCAGCGCCTGCTACGTCTCCTTCCTCTTCCTGGGCTGCGACACGGGCGCCGTGGCCGGCGTCACCGCCATGTACGGCAACAAGTAAGGAAGGACGGACGCCAGCGGCAGCAGCAGCGCCGCCGGCTGCCCGCGCCCATCGGGCTCCCATCCCCCTGCCGTTTTTGCCGTCAAAACGGTGCCGCCTCCTCCTCCTCTCAACGGGCGTGGCTTTGGAACGCCGCCCCCCCCGTAGTAAGTGGCCGTGTTGTGTTCAGTACACTGCAGGTGGGCAAGAAGCCCGAAGCGCCGTGCATCAATCGCTGCAACTGCTTCACGTCGTCCATCAGCCCCGTGTGCGGCTCGGACGGCGTCACCTACCTGTCGGCCTGCTTCGCCGGATGCACCCGCGCCGTCGGCCAGGTCTGCGTCGCACCTCGCATCGCGCGCACACCGACCGGAACTCGCCGCCGACGTCGACGCGACAATCCGTTGGCCTCGTCGCAAGGGAGCGCGCAAAAAAACCCGCAAAGGACATAGCGCGCCATTTTTGGCCGGTTGTAGGAAATGCAATCAATTCCTCCGCCCGCCGCTGTGTTCCGTACGCGGATTTTTAAAAGCGTGAACGACGTCCCGCCCTCTCCCAACTACTTTGGGAGCCGCATTGAAGGCATCGTTCTTTTGAAGCAGAAAAGAGCGCTTGGTTGGTTTGGGTCTTTGTTCCCCCCCCCCCCCAAATTCAAATTTGAATTCTGTCCCATGGCAGAAAAGAAGCCCTCTTTTTGAATGGGTCACTTGTGTCTCTCCTCCAACTCACCCAAAAGTGCTTTTTGTGCGTGCGTGGAAAAAGGTAATATTCCAGCGCCTCGTTTCAAAGTAAAGTCTCATCCAAACGACGATGAATGATGTGGAGCGAGAGATTTCATGTCCTCTTTTGAACAATGACGCCTTCAAATGTGGATTCCAATTCAAGGTCATTCAACGTATCGTTTGGATTGATTTTTTTTTTACGTTGAATGCGTGACACGGGACAGCAAAGACAATCCTGTTCTTCTCCCTTTTGATGTTTATTTTGCACTCTTGATTCCGAGACAATTTTTGCAACGGTTTGCTTTCAGATGCTGTCGACGGGTGAATTCTCATTTTTTAAGTCACGCGTTGGAATCATGATAAAAAGTGACCGATTTTTTTTGGGGGGGGGAATCCACTCCCAGCTTCTGTGCAATGGCCAAGCCCGCTCCATCCCATCCCAACCCAATCCAACCTTTCGCCTCCTTCCTCCAACTGACACAAGTCGCGTCACGTCGCGCCCATCCGGTTAAGTCGTAGCACGGAGGCGTTTAGTCTTGTCAACCATCTTTTTGGCCTTGTTTGTTCTTTTTTTCTCCCCCCCCCCCCCCAGAACCTGAGCGGATGCGCGTGCGTCTCCCCCGAGAGCGAATTAGCCACGGCGGTGGCGGGCAAATGCCCGACGGCCGGCTGCCAGGAGGCCTTCCTCATCTTCCTGTGCATCATCTGCGTGTGCAGCCTGGTGGGCGCCATGGCCCAGACGCCCTCCGTCATCGTTCTCATCAGGACCGTCACCCCCGAACTCAAGTCCTACGCGCTTGGCGTCTTGTTTCTCTTGCTGCGACTCTTGGGTAGGACACGCGATGCGCAATATTGATGCTGAGGGAGGCGGGCGGGCGGGCGAGGGGGCGGGCATTCTGACGGCAGGATAGTCGACAGCTTTTCTCATTCTTGTCACTGGAGTAGCGCTAGAGCAGAACTCAAGTGCCAAATGTCATTTGGGAATCATAGGAGACAATTGAAGTGACGATGACGCCGCCACTCGTAGCCTCGACGTCGTCGAACGTCTTCAATAATTGCCGTCGGATGTTGTGCGGAGGTAGCGAGCTCATTCCGAGAGCAACCGTTGACTAACGCTGTTCCAATTGCCCCCCCCCCCCGCGACCCGAGCGCAAGCCGTACTCGCACCTCACCGGAGAGAGAGTGACGGCCTCCGATTGGGGATTGTGTGAAATCTCTTGGCGATAGCAACGAGTCTCCCAATGAGAACGGAAGCACGCTTATTAACCCGTGCGGATGCGTTGAGCCCGAATGAGTTGAAAGTGAAAAGAAGCCCTTTGGTGTGTGTCCCCCCCCCCCCCCTCCCCAGGCTTCATCCCGCCGCCCCTGATCTTCGGGGCGGGCATCGACTCCACGTGCCTGTTCTGGAGCTCGGACTGCGGCGACCGAGGCGCGTGCCTGCTCTACGACAACCTGTCGTACCGCCGGCTCTACGTGAGCCTGGCCATCATCCTCAAGGCGGTGGCCTTCCTCCTCTACACCGCCACCTGGTTCTGCCTCCGCCGCAACTACGACGCCTACATCAAGAGCCACCAGGCCGACGTGGCTCCCGCCGACTTCTACCCGTCGCTCTCGGAGGCCCCCAAAGCGGACGGGACGCAGTTCATCTCGAACCCGTCGGAGCGCGAGTGCTGCGAAACCGTGGAGTCGGTTTTATAGGAACCGCTTCAAGCACGCCCTGGCCAAGGAACCCCGATTGAACAGCCATCAACCGCCAATTCGCCATCCCAGTCCTGGAGTCGGAGCGCCAGGCGAAAACCTTGAGCCATGGGAAGTAAAGATGGCTCCTTTTGGAAATAGATTGGCAGATTTGTCTTTTTTTTTCTTCTTCTTTTTCACCCGTCCAACGTTATTCACGGGAAAACTCCCCGGTTTCATTTTGCTGCCATCCGGCGGCAACGAGGAAGTATGGCGACGTGCGTCGAGAGAGACAGAAAATCAGTTGTAAGGCCAGCAGAAGAAAGTTGAAATACCACAAGAATACACTTGAATTATTTCAAGATGAAAATTCAATATTTGTTGACTGTACTTGGAAGCTCTTGAAATGAACATTTTGTTTGAAAAAGTAGCAAGTTGAAATATGACAGGAAAAAGGTGCCGCAGCCTCTGCCGGCCGCCTCGGGGCAGCAGACGGGACGGGACGGGGGCGCCCCCTCAGCTGCTCGCCTGTCGCCCGGGGGCCAGGTTTTTCCGGGTGGTCCTCGTCAAAACGTTTCATTGTGTGACGAGTTGGACGCGTTTGCGATGCTACTGATCTCTGCAGTTGGAGTTTGGACCTTTCGGAGCGATTTTTCTGTGCCCTTTATTTGACTCTGGAAATAAAGACTTTGTCTCGGAATGAATTTGATGACTTTGTGAGCCATCTCGAATAGACACTTCCAGAAAATGTCACCTGGTAAAAACATCACTTGAAATGTTGATGGAAGGAAAAAAAAACACCACGCCTTCCAAATCAAAAGCTGTGAAGCGAGCTTTAGCCAGCGAAAGAACGTGACGTTCAAAAGGTATGAAGTGAGAACGGATGCCAATCCAAACCAAAGCTCTGACCCCCAAAAATACGTCACGTGTCAACACATCAACGACCTTGTCTTCAAAGTCATGCACGCCGGCATCCACTTGTGGTTTGCTGCTGCGCCGCCAAGCTTCCAATCTCGGTCGCGAATGAGCCGCGGTCGGCGGAGGACTCGGCGTCCCGCAATTCCTCGCTCCGCTCCCGCCGAACCAAAAATGAAAAAGGAGACTGACAATTTCGTTTTTCGTTTTCTTAATCCAACATGAAAAACGAATATATGCCTGTTTTTTCCTATTTCGATTTTAGGCTCAGATCAAAAATACGAAACGGAAAAACGGGCCACTTGACTGAATTGGATTTTTATATTTCATGGTTTGTATTGACGTGACCCGGAAGTTCTGTGGGCTAATGAGAATGACGAAGTTCTGCGCGCAGCAGTTCAGGTAGTGCAGTGGCGGCATGGCGGCGATGGAACAACACTCTACGATAGTCAAACAGTTATTCAACAGCGGTTTGACCCACGCCGAAATTTCTTCGAAGTTGCAGCAGATGGGCATTTGGCAATGCTCGGAAATGAGCGTCAAAAGATTCTGTGCTCAGCAAAAACTGAGGAGAAAAGGGCATTTGTCGGATGCGGAGCTGGAAAGTGCGTTGCTTCGATCAATATATGAGGTAGGTTTTCTTTCAGATTGACACTTATGGCTACCATGTTGTAGACAACACTAGTCAATGTGTAATCTCGTGACAGACAGGACCATCATATGGCCGGAAATTCATGACCGGCTACCTGTCCACGTTGGGACTGCATGCGGGAGAGGGTCGGGTTGGAAGAACGCTAAGAGAGCCCCATCGCCCGTACCATGAATACCGGCCTCAGGTGATGCTTGTCCTTTAGCAATAGAATTGCCAACATTCTAATCATCATAATCATAGAAAGTCCCAGGCCGTCATGTAGGCTATCGTAATTGTTTTAGTTGTTCGGATTGAGAGCTGTCAATCACTCAGATTAAGTGATTGACAGCTGTCTTGTCCTGTGTTTACGCCCCACTCACGTCTCAGTTGAAGCGACACAAGAGATGATGATGATGTTGTTGTTCACTGGATCATATTTATTTATTTCCTATGTCAGTTTATTGTCAACGCCAAATTGCTCTATGTGGAGATGACGTAGTTTATATAGACTCCGAGATTACTGGGCTGGGATAGCTCCGAGCTATGGAAATAATGAATAAGGATGACTACATGGCATAACCAACTATATTTATATCCAACACATGATAAGTCTGGCTAGATGGTAGTCTGCGAAATACCTGCACGGACAACCTGCTTGCATGTGTATGCAGCTGCAGCTTCAGCAGTTTCATTGTATTGATAACATCCACCCTTCTCTGTCTCACGTTCTGAGAACTTTCCTGGACATAACCTATATTCAGATTAGTTTACATTTTGTTATTATTATTTGTAATTGTAATTATTATTTCATTTTTTCCCTAGGGTGCTCGTAATTTAAATCCAACTCCCTACCATGCTGAATATATGGGGCATGAACTTCATCTCGACCAAAACGAAAAGCCTGGGATGTTTGGCGTCGTCAATGTCTTGGCTGTTGATGGCTATAGCAGCAAAATTGTTGCACTTTCGACCATGCCAGTGAAAAATAATCTTGTGATTTATGAGGATGTGTACAGGTGAATATATTCACAACCACTGTTATTAATAATAATAATAATACATTTTATTTATAAGCGCCTTTCAGAACACTCAAGGACACTTTACAATCATAACTTTTCTGGCCTGCATTATCTTTTAAATTCACACTCTTATTGATTTAGCTAAAATTATTGCAGTAACAACATTAGCTTGATTTTTTTTTTTTCCTTTTCCCTCCCAGGTCTGCAGTCGTGAATCATGGCATGTGGGACCAAGTTCGGGTTGATCACGGCAGGGAGTTTTACCTGAGTCTTTACATGCAGGAGATGTTGTCAGGCTACAGACACAACCTCAGCAGGCCACCATACCCCCAAACCACATCAACAAGTGGTGAGTGTTGTGTAAAGAATAGTATAATATTAAGATGATTCAGATTTAAAAAAAAACAATTATGAATGTGACGTTGTTTTTTTTGCTGTTGTTTCTCCCTTTCCCTGAAATATACCATTTGGAATTTTAATGAACAGAACCTTCGAGTGGAGAGGATGTGGCCAGAGGTGAACAATTGTGTAAACTATCCACTGAAACGGGCTCCGGTGCACCTGCTTGACCAAGAGCATTGTGAACATGGAGGACAACCTCACGAGATTCTGCATCTCAAACCTGACATGTCAAGTAAGCCAAATTGGACTTCACAGAGTGGTGGGTTCATGGAATGCACACAAGATCCCAGGTCTAGATAATAATGATTGACAATGAAGAAATATTGATCTTTTCCCTGTCCCAATCCATCTGACCTATTGCTTTGATTCCATACCTTGGGTCGAGGCATACCTAATGAATTGGCAGCAGATGGCTGCCAAGCTAGAGTTACGGAGGAGCTGCTGCCATGTGCTTCTGTTGTGGCAAACATGTATGAGCAAGACTTGGGATCTTTGCTAACTTGGAGTCCTCTTTGGGAGCTGATCCATTTTCCTCAGACGAGGGCAGATGTCATGCAGAACAGCTTTGCAGAGAATTACCCTGATATCTCTCTTCTTTTTAATCACGTGGTCAACAATGATGATGGTCCTTTCCAAGATGCTTTAATCTGTCTAATTAATGCAGCTGCGAGATATGTATGAAAAATAAAAACTTAGTTGTGCTTGCTCACAGCCTGTGATGTTCTTGAGTAACTGAAGAAAAAATGATTCGTTCTCTTTGACATTTTGAAGACGCAAGTGATTAATATGTTACAAATCTGTCATGTGTCCCTATGTTGTAAGATGAATAATTTGGCAAATAAAAATGTATTTCTTTGAATCATTTTATTTAACATTTCAAGTCTTACACGGGTATAGAAAAAGATTACATTTGTGTGTCGAGACTCGGCTGTAATATAAAAAGTGCAGCAACAACTAAGTCCTCTGAGTATAACATTCTCAATACTTGTGGAACACATTAACAAATAAAACATAAAACTGCAAATATGAGATACCTGAGCACAACTGTCAAGAGACACTGGGAATAGATCAAATAATTAGATGCACAGACATTTCAAGTCAAAATTGCTTTGAATGCAAAAAACAGTCAAGTGGAAAAACAATCTGAACAATTCACAGCATGACTATATACTGTATAGTTTAACTAGTACAGTGTGTTTTCCAGCACAGCCAATGCATCAGACAGTCCGGAGAGTTTTTGCATATTGAGGTCAAACTCATCCCCTCGACAAGTTGTAGAATTTTTCTGCCATTGTTCAATGCAGATCCTGCAGCCAACAATGCTGTGGCAACACGATGACACAATGGGCTCAACCACTTGACCTGCAAATGTGATTCAGAAAACTTTTTTTTTTTTTTTTAAATACAGAAAGTGCAAAATTATCTTATTTCTTTTTGCACATGGGTAGTTGAGTTGCACAGACATCTGTCTATAAAAGACAAAACTTTCATTTACGTACTAGATATTTACGAACTGTAACACAGAATCTTTTGGCGGTCGGATAGTTCAGTCAACAGCATAACACGGCATACTGCCAGAAAAACGCTATTCGAAAATAGGCAACCAAACGCGGCAACGCAGTAGCTGTTACCGTTTCAAACACGTTACGCGGTCTATGTTACGTTAAGCATTAAAGTTAGCAATTGCAGCGAAAGTTGTGTAACTTGAGTCACGCCAAGTGCCAAAATGGCTGCTGTGAATCAGTCGACGCATCTCAAATTAGCGTGTTTAAGTGCGATGAGCGGTGCAACATGAGTGCAATTTCACCAAAAAAGTTATTTGTCCAAATATTTACCTGGAAAATTCTGCTGATTTTGTCAGCATTCACTCCTTCAGGGTGACACGCTTGGCTCCTCGAAACAAGACACAGCTATCGATGGCTGCGATAGGTACCTCTCGTAGTCTGATGGTAATTCTCATTAGCCTACATAGGTTCCGGGTCACGTAAATACAAACAATTAAATAAAAAAAAAAATCAAATTCAGCCAAGTGGCCCGTTTTTCCGTTTCGTATTTTTGATCTGAGCCTAAAATCGAAATATGAAAAAACAGGCATATATTCGTTTTTCATGTTGGATTAAGAAAACGAAAAACGAAATTGTCAGTCCCCTTTTTAATTTTTTGTTTTCGATTGGCAGTTGAAAAACGAAAGAACGAATGATACACGGATTCCGATCGGTAAGAAAGAGAAATTGCTCCAAAGCTCAAACTTTGGCTGTGTCTTTCGATGAGCAGTCGGCACCCCCCCCCGCTCATGTGACATTACTCGACATGGATTTCCACACTGTGAAACTGGTGGAATCTGGAATCGGATTGTGCGCCACCCACCGGTGAACAAATGAACTCACATCGATTGCCGTTTGTGCGGAGCATAAACTCTTGAGTTGGTTCAAGCTGGGGAAAGAAGCGACCGAAGAACTCACCTGCGCGTCTCGAACGCAGACGTCAACAAACCGTCACGTGACAAACTCGTCCATCAACGTCACGGGGCTCTCGGGCCGGTGAAATGGAATTGTTCGACACGGAAAGAAAATAACATGTCTCGTGCTGCTTTTCAACTGACTATCATCTCAATTTGTGTGAAGAACGCAGATATTTATTTTTTTTTATTTTTTTTTCTTCCTATTGTAGCCACGTTTTTCAACAAAACAAACGGAACTTTCAGCGAGTTCGGATTTGGAGAAAGGCGCCGGATTTCCGGGGACGGAAGGTCTTCTCTCATTGGCCGGGCACTTAGCGTCATCGATCCAAGATGGCGCAGCCCGGAGTGGAGCATGTTGTCGCAGACGCGGGAGCCTTTCTGAACAAAGCTCCTCTCCAGGTGACTTTTACTCTCATGAACGTTCATCAAGCAAACTTTGCCCGATGCTGATCTGATATGAGGCATCGAATCGGATTTGATCTTTTTAAAAAAATTTTTTTTATGGTCTGTGAGTAGAGACGTTGGCTCGCACGAACCGGATGACGTCACAATTAGCGATCCGTCGACGTGAAAGCGTTCACGTTCACTACAACGCGGCTACATGGCACGACATCTGCTACGCCGCTCTGCGACTACTACTCGACACCACAACTACTAGATTTCATGTAGTAGTGATATATATATATATATATATATATATATATTTTTTTTTATATGGTTTGTGTATATACACACACACACACACATGTGTATATGTATCCGTTTTATATAATATGTATATATAATGAGAGGCAGAGGAGAAGCAAAAACTAGATGGAGCGAGGACTCCTGGTAAGTTGAAAAGCGGTGACAACAACGTTTGGCGTTTGCATTTCAGGACATTGGGAAGACCGTGTACACGCCGAGGGAGGTGGTGGATGAGATCCGGGACAAAGCCACCAGGAGGAGTCTGGCCGTCCTCCCGTACCAGCTCAACCTGCGACAGCCTGCAGACCAGCACGTCCGATTCGGTAACGGCGGCGGCGGCGGCGGCGGTGGGGCGAGGAGGGCGGGGATTCTGCGCAGACTGACTCTGCCTTTGCCGCTCTCTCAGTGACGGAATTCTCCAAGAAGACCGGCGATTACCCAAGCCTGTCGTCCACCGACATCAAAGTCCTGGCGCTGACGTTGCAGCTGGAGGAGGAACACGTCGGGACGGGGCACCTGCGCAAGGAGCCTTGCTTCCAGGTGCGACTCCTCTGCCCCCCCCCCCCCCCCACCGTGCCACCGTGCCGCTGCCACAGCCACAGCCTTCTACTTGTCCTTTGTAGGTGGACGTGAGCGACACGCGGCGCCACCCGGAGACGCCTGTCAACGTGGCGGGATTCCACTTCCCCTCCGAGGTCAGGGCTCATCTTTTGACTCTTCACATTTGACTCCGAAACATCAATGAGATAAGATGCGGCTCCTGGGTGACGTCACGCCGCAAATACGATAACCCTCATCTTGTTGTTGTGGTGCGATGTCATCGTGATGTTTTCCGCACCGGGCAACCGATTGAATCGATTTGAGTCATTGAGTGACTGACGAACGTGCCCAAATTCCCTAACCCTACGCGTGTGCTTGCGCTTCCTGTGGCGTCATTGTCGTCGTCGTCGTCTTCTCCCGTCAGGGTTCCCGACGCAAGCAGGAAGTGAGGAGCACGCCGCAGCCCCCGGCATCGCCCCCTGGCACGGACGCGGGCGATTTCAACAGTTTCCTGTTCTGGAGGCAAACGCCGGCCCCCGTTGACCGCCACCTGCTGGCTCTGCTGGTCATTACAACGCCCGTGAGCTCACAGCACTTCTCTGGAGCGGCTCATTGAGGCTTTGTCGATTTGTAGGAGGAAGATGGCGTGCGGGAAGTCGTCGGGAAGGACGACGAAGAGGAGGAGGAGGAGGAGGAGGAGGTTGAGGAGGACGACGACGACGACGACGACGACGACGGAGGAGGAGGTTGGATCACGCCCAGCAACATTGGACAGATGAAGATCGAGTCGTCCGATTGGACGACAGCCGCCCAGGTCAAAGTGGGATGTTTGACCACAGACTTTGCCATGCAGGTGAGTGAGCGGCGTTACCGCGGGAACCGCGTGCGACCGGCACGTCGGCGTGCTACTCGAGTGACCGAATCATGCGATTGAGGGCGTGACTCGCCACGTGGCGTCACCACGCCGGTTCACCGCGGCTCGGCTCGCCACGACGCCGGTTTGACTGGCGTGACCGACCGCTGCGTTACTTCCGACATGACTGACGACGGCGACTCGGCGCCCGCCTCGCCATGGAACGGGCGCGGCTCGACGTGTGACTGAGTTGTTGGCGCCCGACCAAAGTTCTGGCTCAGCGCGAGAGTCGTCACAGGGCTCTCACGCGACTCTTTGTGCGACTCCCCGTGCAGAACGTCCTGATCCAGATGGGGCTGCGCGTGGTGTCGCTCGACGGGATGTTGATCAAACGGGCTCGGAATTACATCCTCCGATGTCACGCCTGTTTCACGTGAGTACACGCGCGGGTGCTGGCCTGGCCGCAAGAAGTCGACGCCGTTGAGAGCGTGCGTGTGTGTTTGCGCGCGTGTGTGTTTGCGCGTGCGCCGCAGGACCACGAGCGACATGAGCAAACAGTTTTGCCCAAAGTGCGGCAACCGAACGCTCAAGAAGGTCAGCGTCAGCGTCGACGAGGACGGACGCGTGCGCATGCACTTCTCCAGAAACCCCAAAGTGCTCAACGCTCGCGGCCTCAGGGTAAAAAAAAAAAAACAAGACACGGCCTCCGAAAATTGCGCACGTCAACTCCACTAACGCAAGCCACGACGCTAACCAGCGGCACGGTTCCGCTTTTCGCCGTCGCAGTATAGTTTGCCGCTGCCGCGGGGGGGTAAGCACGCTCGGAACCCCCACGTGTGCGAAGACCAGCGCTTCCCTCAGCAGCGTCTGTCGCGAAAAGCCCGCCAGAAGACGGACGCGTGGGACCCGGACTACGCGGCCGGCGGGGCGTCGCCCTTTTGCCAGAACGACGTCTACAGCCGCGCCGCCAACCTCAAGCTCCGAGACGCCGACTGCGGCGCCGGCCGCCGCAGAGTCAACCCCAACGCCGCCCGCAGCAAGTACAACAAATGAACTGGCTTCTGCAGCCCCCCCCCCCCCCATTGGCGATCCGGTGAACACTCAAAGCAGCCAATCGGCACTCCTTTCCCCATCCAACTGGAAGCCATTGCAAAGAAAGAGCAATCGGGCGAGTTTTGGCGCTTGTCACTTTTTCCGCTGTTGTATAAATCAAATTGAAGCTCAAAGTGCCTCCTTCTCGTCGTTTATTGCCCCCCCCCCCCCCCATGCATTTGAGTTTTTCGTAGGTTGGCGCGCAGCCTCCAAATAAATATCTTCATCCATTCCAAGTCACGATGGGTGGTGGGCATTTGTTGACTGCCGAGTCGTCATGTTTGGAGTCATCTCCCGCATTTGAAGACACAAATCCGACATCGGGAAGAAAAGGGCGGTTCCCAGCACGGCAGGCGTACAAAGTCAAAAAGAAACTTTAATGTGGTTTGACGTCCATATAAAATGTACACGATGGGGGGGGGGTTCAGGAGCCGTTGACGTGAGGCTCTTGTTCCATGTCCTCGACCTCTTCCATCTGTGCGTCCATCTGGGAGGCGTGGCCTTCGTCTTCCTCCTCCACGCCGGCGCCATCTATAGGAGAAGAAGAAGAAAAGCCATGTGGCGCGCCAGTCTGGAGCAAGCGGCGGGGGGGGGGGCGGGCGGCGGCGAGCTCCAGACCTTGCGTGCGCTCCCGTCCCGGGATGTGTCCCGCCTGCAGCATTCCTTTCAAGCGCTCCACCTCGGCCAGTGACGACGCCTTGGCGATGGCATTCTGACAACAGACCCAAAAAAAAGCCACTCGTCGTCGCTCCCGGGACAAGACGTGGGTGGGTAAGCACGCCGCGAGCCCACCTTTGCATCTCTTAAATCGGGGGGTCCCCAACCACGGAGCGGCTGATGTCAGACCATCTTTTCAGGGAGCGGCATTTCAGGCGTGGCGGATCCATTCGACAAAATCATACGGGATGAACCGCACGAAAACGGCGGCGTTTTCCAAATCTACTAATCGACACGAGGAGCTTCTCATCCGGCCGCAACACCGATCGCCACGGTCATGTCCCAACGCCTTCAAAATACGATCCGACGCCAATTCGACGTGCACGAACATGACGACTCATCACAGCCCCGAGCTTGCTTTGGTGCAACCAGACGGCCCCCCCCCCCCACCTCGGGGGGGAATAGGAGACAAGGGGACACCTGGAGTGTGTGCTTTATGTCCGGTCGACTTCGTCATTTTGTCGTCGTCGCCGTTGCTGCGGAAACCTCCCGCCTCACACGGGTAAGCATGTGGGAAATCGCCACGGTGCATCTCAGAGGATTCCGCCCCAACTTGAATCCGGTTGTCTCCGACGTACTTTGAAGGCCACCTTCATTTGCCAGCTCCAGCATTTTGTTTTGAAGGGGAATCGGTCACGTGACGGACGGACGTAAGGAAGAATCCGGTCATTTTTCAAAATAAAATATCGGTCGTATTCCAAAATACATGAAACGGAATTAATACAAGTTCTTTCTGCGCAGCCCGGTACCCGTCCGCGGACCGGCGGTTGGGGACCCCCCCGTCTTAAACGAGGTGCGGAAACGACACTCGGACGGCTTCGCCGACTCGCCGCCTACCTTGATGGCTTCGACGTCAGCGTGCGACGGACCCGTCCTCTTCTTCTCCAGCTGCGACGCCGATCCGGGCGTGAACCTGCGGGCGGCCAGAGCCAACGTTAGACGGGCGCGCTCGCTCGGCAGGCTTCCCTCCACGGCGGATCCGGCGTAGGATCTGTTCTCCAGTCAAATAGGAGCTACGCCGCCCGGCGCGCCCGCCGGGGACCGACGCGACGCCCTTACGTTTTGCTCTGCTTGGCGATATCCTTCGCCAGCTGAGCGCCGCGTTTGCCTTTGAACATTTTCTCCGCCTCCTGGCGTTCCTGCGACCACAAGCAGACGCGGTTAAAGGCGACGGGACGTCCGCCAAGCCGAGCGCGAGGACTATCCCGCCGGGGAGCGCCGACGCCATCCGGACGGAGGGCGGACAAAGCGGGCGGCGAGGCCGGCGGCCACCCACCTTGAGCTTGACCTTCTGGAAGTCCAGCACGCGGATCTGCGGGACCTTGTGGACCACGTAGAGCCTGTAGTGCTTCTTGTTGGTCACGGGGTTCCTCAGCAAGCTGGCGGCAAGGACAGAGAGAGAGCGAGAGAGAGAGAGAGAGCGAGAGAGAGTCAGCACTGGCGGCCCACCGCGCGCGGCTCTCGCTGGCATCGCGCTCCTCACCTGAGCAGAGTCAAGGTCTTCACCGACGCCAGCGGCTCCAAGTCGCCCTGAAACGACACGACGCCGGTGCAATTGGCATTCCGCCACCTGGGTACACGGCTCGACACCCCCCCCCCCATCGACGTTGCCCGATGTTCCTCTTTCACCATGTCAATGATGCCTCCCAAACTACAAACTTTGTATTGACTTGTGCTGCTGCAAATGGATGATTTTTAAGACTAAAAACATTTTTTTTTTTTTTTTAAATGCACGCGTTGATGACAACTCATTTCCTGACGAGGACTGCGACATCCATCAGAAAGTGTTGTTTGCCAATGTCAAAGCTGGGTTTTCGAACGTCTCCTCCAAGGCATCGTTCTGCTGAAGAAGGAGGAAAATAGTGCGCAAAACTATAGAATTGAAGAAAGATTTGATGGCGAAATATGAGTCAGGTGTGCGTGTGTCTGTGTTGGGGATGCCGAAATGCCTCGCCTACTGCCTGCTGACAGCTGGGAGAGGCGCATGCCCCACCACAGAGAGCGAAAGAGAATTCCTTTCATTTTTATGTTACTATGTTCATGTTAAAATTGATGAGATTATAACATATGACGGTTTGTACCGTATTTGACATATGACCTGCTCTCCTCTGACATTTGTACATTTGATGGCGGCGCGGACACCCGCGGCGGCTCCTCTTGTTTTATGTTGAGGGGGAAGAAATTTCATCTGTGCCGTATGTTACACACACGTACAGCACACATGACAAGAAAGTGTATTCCATTCAATTCAGTTTATGGTGTGAAATTGTAAAAAAAAAAAAAAAGTGGTTTAAAAAAGTTGTTTTCTTGACTTGGAACGGATTAAAAATGTTGACATTGATTCCAATGGGAAACATGGTTTTGGAACAGTCTTCTGGAACGGATTAAGTACGAAAACCGAGCTTTGACTGTAGATGACTGCAATGATTCTCTTTTTTGGGTGGTTGGGGGGGGGGGGGGCATGAACTTTTATGGAGCACTCGTCTCCTTCTCCTTTCTCTGCGTTTGGGGTCATGTTGCTTGGCAAACTCTTCCACAAGTGGGCTCAAGCGGCAGGTTGAGCCCACTGCCGCTTGAGTTGAGTTGAGTTGACCCCCCCCCCCAGCTCAGGCATGCTCACGTTTTCGGGTCAAGGCGCCGGCCGGCTCAAAGCGCACGCCGCGGCGGGCAGAGACTCCGCGACATCCCTCCTCACCCTGGGCCGAGTGTGACTCACCAGCTCCTGGATGTTGTTGTTGGTCAGGATGAGTTCTCGCAGATCGGGAAGACTCTGCTCCAGGTTCTCTCCGATGCGACTGCGCACAGCAACAAAAGGCAAGGCGGGTCAGTCGCCGCGATTGCGCGGCGGCGGGATTTGCCCGTTCGACCAGCCACTCAACAATAAAAAAAAAAAACTAATCAGCTGAAAGTCACTCATGGAGTTCCTCAGGGGTCTGTGCTTGGTCCAAAACTATTCATCTTTGATATAAATGATATCTGCAAGGTCTCAAAACCATTTAAATGTGTCCTATTTGCGGATGAGATAACGTTCTACTGTTCTGGAATCAATCTGAAACAGGTCCAGACAATCGTAGAAAAAAGCCATTTCAAAAAAATTAAAAAACGGATTCGACAGGAATAAATTGTCACTTCACTTGAAAAAAAAACAACAACAAAAAACAATCAAAGTGAATTGTTTTTGGCACAAGCCCAATCAAACACCAAGCTAAAATCACGGTCAACGCAATTGAGATAGAAAGTGCGTATGAAACCAAGTCGATTTGTCTTTCCTTTGACAATTTCACTTCCCTTACTTTCTGTCAATTTATTACTCAATGTTTTGATGTTGAATAAATAAACAAACAAACGTGGGCGTCAGCGGCACGCCACCAACTTTCTCCTCCATTTCCACAAAGCCGACCGACGTTAAAGTGGCGACGAAGGCGCCTCCCCGCGGGAAAGCGATGACAGACAATTGAAGAGATTCCAAGCGCCGTACTCGCCATGGAGCGGCACTCGCTCGTCGACCGTCAGAAAGTTGCCAAATTTGGCCGTTCCGCTGACGTCGATCACGTTCCTCTCTCATGCACACATACCGCAAGCAAAGTCTTGGCGTGTCTCACCAGATCCTGTTGTTGTTTATCAGCAAGGTCTTGAGGCGTTTGAGGAGCGGGAAGCCGTCCAGTTTGCGAACTTCGTTGTCCGAGAAGTCCACCGTGTCGAACTGGTCCAAAGTGGCCCCCAGATTCTCCAGAACTGGAATTTTATAACCTGTTCCCCCCCCCCCCCCCCAAAAAAAAAACAAACGGCGTCAACGGCACGGCGCGACGCAGACGGCGAAAGCGCGCTCCTCAAACACCCAGACGCCCGGGAGCCAAACGCGTAGTACTGCACGTACTACGCGTCGAGCGCTTTGCCCGCGTCCGAATTGGGGCTTGCTTGGGAATCGCTGTGGCTGTTTGGACTTGACGAGTCATTCGACCGCCCGCAAATGACGACGACGTTTCCAACCTTGGTGGACCAAATCAGGCCCCCACCTTAGATGTCCACCTCCGCCGACTTTGCACCAAGACGTCGACCAGATGTGTTCGCCGTGCTAAAAAAAAATCTCAACTTTCGCACCCGCGTCGTGGCCGAAGCCCTCGGAAACAAAGAACGCCCCCCCTTCCCCCCAAACAAACTCGACACGCGTCCCCACCCGCTGACATTTGAGCCATCTTGAAGCAAATGCTTCAAAATGGAAGGAGGACAGCGAGGCGGAGGCCGGACGCCGTCCCAGTCTACGAAGGCGCCTTCCCGTCGTTCCGTGTGCCGAAAATGCGGCCAGGCGGACTCACAAGCTAACGGGCTAACGCGGGGATTGGGGGGTCGTGCGCTCGCGTACCTCTGAGGTCCAGTTCTCTGTCCCTCACCGGGTTCGTGTACTGAGCTGCCTGCTCGATCAGCTCCGCAGATAGCTTCACCATTTTCAGCCCCAATCCAAGAGAGCGACACGATGACTTCTTTTCAACGCTTCCGCCGCTTTTCTAGGAGCGTGCGGAAATGGCGCAGGCGACCGTCACCCGGAAGTGATTCCACTTCCCGCTCGGACCGCCCCAGGTCACCGAGTGATCGGTTCCAATAGTATCCGGCCGCAGACTCGGAGGAGGTCGCTTCGGGGAAAAGGTCGCTTGAGGCGAGTAAGGTGGCGCCGGATATGACGTCACGAAGGAGGATGCCCGATTCCCAAGTCTTTCTTTTTTTTTTTAAACAATCTTTATTGAACAAGTCACAATACAATTCTCAGTAAATACAAAACAAAACGAACTCGTTATTAATACATGTATTGTACTTGTTACAAACATTGAAACAAAAAGAGAAGCCAGGGGATTTTTAAACAAAAATTTCAAATAAGGAGCATATAGCCAGAGTCTTAACAGCTTTCTTGTTTTGGAATCCTTAATAGAGCTCAAATACTGTTTTATTTCTGCTTGTAAAATTAAAAAAAAGAGGTTTTGAATGACTCCATTTGGATTTGTGGATATGGAACTTAGCAAGAATGATTATTAAATTTATTATGAAAGTTTGTTTCGTGTTTTTTTTCCTTACTTTTGTAGAACCCAAATAGTACATTTTTCCAGTATAGCATAAAGTCAGAGTCAATACATTCAATAATAAATCTAGATACAGCTTTCCAATATGTGTTGGCATACGGGCATTGCCAGAACAAGTGAACCATCGTTTCAGGGTACATTCCACAAAATGAACAATCAATACAGATGTCTTTCTTGAACCTGAGAAGATAATGCTTGGTGGGGTAATATTTGTGTATCATTTTCAAAGAGATTTCCCTTACTTTATTAGTCAGGAAGTATTTGTATGGGAGAGACCAGATTTCTCCCCAGGGTAGATTATCAACAAAACCAGACCAGTAAGTAACAATATGAGGAGTTGTTGAAATATCTTTCTGAAACAGGGAACGTATGTTACGGTTGTTATTTCTAGCTGATGTTGACGTAAAACAGGATTTGCCAATAGCAGTCATTTTGGCGTCCAGGGTTGGTGTGGAGGTTGTTCTGTCTACCCCTTTCAAGAGAGTCAAAATTCCAGAAGGAATAGCATCCATGACTGTAGCAAATTCCCTTGGGGTGACAGGTAGGTTAAATGTATTTACAAATTCAGAGTCACTTCAAAGAAAACCTTGATTATTGATTAGTTGACTGACCAGGATTATTTTATGACTGAACCAATTATGGAGAAACAATGATCTATTCCTGTATAAGATGTAACGATTGTTCCAGATAAAGCATTTATGAGGGGAAAAAAAATGATGTTTGTATATCAAGGACCAAGCCAAAAGTATTTGTTTGTGGGAATTTTTTCTATTTTATAGTCACATAAAAGTACAAAGTTAAGACCACCAAGTTGAGAAAATATATAGTTAGGTCTAAAGTTCCAAATAGATGAGGGATTACCTAAAAATGGTTTGATCCAATTGATTTTAAATGTATTATTGAGTGTAGAGAAGTCCAAGAAGTTCAATCCTCCAGTTTCGTATGTATTCATTACAACGGACCTTTTCACATAGTGAGTCTTGTCCCTCCCTCCATAAGAAGTGGAAAAGCATCTTATTGATATTCTTACAAATTTTCTCATTCACAGTCAAAGAGATTGCTGCATATGTAAGACGTGACAGTCCTTCCGCTTTGGTCAGTAACGTACGTCCTTTTCAAGAAAGATCTCTACCTAGCCATTGGTTAAGCTTCGTCTGGGTTTTGTTTACAATTGGGTCAAAGTTCGCTGTACATCCGCATGGTCTGGTTTTTCATGACGGTGATTCTCTAGATAGGTAACATTTTCTTTGATTGGGATGTTGCAGATCAAAGTCTCATTCCGGTCATGGATAGGGAACAGTTCGCATTTGTTGAGATTTAGGTGGAGACCAAAGGCCGCTGAGAACTGTTCGATCGTTTTAATCGCAGCAGATACTTGGCTGGAGTTTTTTTTTTTAGGAATAACGTAGTGTCATCCGCAAGCTGACTAATTAGGATTTCTCTGCCTGCAATTGATATCCCTTGGATGGCACTTCTTCTTCTGATATGAGAGGTGAGGAGTTGCGTACGCAATAGAAACAGAAATGGAGAGGCCGGGCAGCCCTTGGCGCACTCCCCGATTTCAAGAAAAATCTGGGAGAGGTGCCATTTCTCAGTTTGATGGAGCTATTGCCATTGGCATACATAGTCTTGACAATTTTACAAAAGAAATCACCAAATCCGAATTGTTCCATACAGCGAAAGATGAACTCATGTTCCACCGTGTCAAATGCCTTGTAAAAGTCTAGAAATAGGAGGTAACTATTGTCAGAGCGGCGGCCCGGTAAGTCCAGTGGTTAGCACGTCGGCTTCACAGTGCAGAGGTACCGGGTTCGATCCCAGCTCCGGCCTCCCTGTGTGGAGTTTGCATGTTCTCCCCGGGCTTGCGTGGGTTTTCTCCGGGTGCTCCGGTTTCCTCCCACATTCCAAAAACATGCATGGCAGGCTCGTTGGGCACTCTAAATTGTCCCTAGGTGTGAGTGTGAGCGTGGATGGTTGTTGGTCTCTGTGTGCCCTGCGATTGGCTGGCGAACCGATTCAGGGTGTCCCCCGCCTACTGCCCGAAGACTGCTGGGATAGGCTCCAGCACCCCCCGCGACCCTAGTGAGGATGAAGCGGTTCGGAAAATGGATGGATGGATGGATGGATGGATATTGTCAGAGCAGAGGAATGAGTAATCAATCAGATCTAGGACAAGCCTGATATTATTGGAAATGTGTCTTTTACTCATGAAACCAGATTGAACCTCATCAATAATTGGGTCGAGTACACCTTGGATTCTCCTCGCCATTATGGAAGCAAATGCTTTATAGTCGTTATTTAATAGAGAAATGGGTCTCCAGTTTTCAATGGAGGTATGATCTGGTTTTAGTATCAGAGTAATCAATCCCTGTGTCAATGAAGGGGGAAGACAACCATTTTCGATGCTTTCTGAAAAAACTTCAAGGAGAAAGGGAGCCAAGTCTTTTACGGAGGTTTTATGAAACTCTGCTGTGAGGCCATCGACTCCGGGGGATTTGTTCGCTTTGAGGTGTTCAATAGCAAAAACGACTCCTTCTAAAGTAATATTCCTATCGCAGAAGTCTTTGTCGCTTTGAGTTATCCGTGTAACATTGCTGATAGAATTTAGAAAAGAGGTTGCCGAGTGTTCACAGTATTTGGATTGATAAAGGTTACGATCAAATTTCAAACCAAAATTGGCTATGTTTTTGGGGTCATCAGTTATGATGCCATCAACATTGAGTTGCTGTATCAAGTTGATTTTTCGATGGTGTTTTTCTAGATTGAAAAAATACGATGCATTTGGTTCGCCTTCCTCCATCCATTTTTTTCCTTGATCTTATAAACGCTCCCTTACTTAGCTTTGTTAAGATATACTTCATTTAGTTTAGCCTGTTCTGAGGTTAGTAGTAGTCTGTCTTCATCTGCCATGTTATCAGGGTTTTTTTAGGGATAAGGCGATTATTTTAGAGACTATCGTGTCTTCTTCTAATCGACGCGTTTTAGCTACATTACTGCCATATTTCCTAAGGTATTGACACGTTTCAAATTTAAATAGTTCCCAGTTGCTACGAAAAGAATGGTCATCTTTTGCCCAAAACTTCCCCAAACTTTTTAAGAAGGCATTCAATATCAGATTGAACCTTTTTATGCTGTAATAGAGAGTTGTTAAGCTTCCAGTAGACACTTTGACATATTTGAGGAGAGTTTGAGTGGAAAGGGATTGAGATGAGGACTGCATGATGGTCAGTTAAAGGTGTTGTAATGATATCAACCGAAACTGGATTCACGTTAAGATGTCGAGATATGAGCCAGAAGTCGATACGTGACCGCTTGGTGGCGTCTCTATTACTCCGGGTGAACTCTTTTTTTTGGGGTTTGGATTATTGCGCCTCCATATATCAATCGAGTTAAATGTCTGCATAAATACCTTCAGGGTCTTATTTAGGGAAGATTGATTACGAGGGGGGCCAGCAGTCCATGTTATGGTCCAATATCATATTATCATATTAAAGTCACCGCCTATAACTAGGCCGGAATTTGGGAATTTAGCAAGTGAATGTTGAATATGTTTTTCTAATTCTTCACACAGGTGATTATTTTTCAGAGTTTGAGTTGTACCCATATACGTTAGTCATTATTCTATTGACGTTTCCCGTGTTGATTACTTGTAAAAGGAAATGAAAATGAGAATGTAAAAGAGAATGTAAAATATTCCCAGAAAACTGGCGTTTCGGCGTGGCGACCCCTGCTGAGTGTTCAGATCCATGTGCCAAGCATAAATCGTTACCCCATTGAGCTTCCCATAACCGCAAATCATTAGAGATGGAATGGGATTCCTGGAGAAAACAAAAATCCTTTCTGTGCTGTTTAGTCAACAAAAAAATGGCTTTAGGCTTCACAATGTCTCTTAACCCCCTGGCATTGAGAGTAATAATGGATAAAGACGTATTAAGAACAACAAATACACACTTGGAGATATACCCGGGTGATCGTGTGCTAAAACACTAACCCTACTATTTGGGGCTGTACCGTTAGAACGTCTAATTTAAAAACAAATGAGTGGAACACAACATTCAGAGGGAACAGAGGTACATATGTATCAAGGTAAGAGAAATTATTACTGCTAGAACTCAACTCGTAGTACTGTGCTGGGCATCAAAAGTACTGCTTAGCAATAATTAAGTCCTTACATTTGAGGATGCATGAATTACCAGTGTTAATTGCCCATCAGCCGAGGTTGGAGAGGAGGTATTACGCCATAAGAAGCAGTTCGGTCCCGTTGGCAAAGGCTCGATCGCCGACGTAATACGCCGTTTTTTTCCTTCCTCGCGCGCCTTCGCCAACCAGTGGCCAGAGTAGCTTTCTTCTCTCCCTTGTAGATGGTGACAGGTCCTCAGCGAAGCGCATGTTGTTGTTGTTGTTGTTGTTGTTTTGAAGAAAGCTGGATTTTTTTTTGGGGCAGCCTTCCAGACAGCGTCTCGGAAGAGTCGCGATGTGAATTGGACAATGATCCCACGAGGCTTGGATGCCTCATTTTTCAGCTGTCCCAGTCGATGTACAGAAATGTGTCTTTTCTCTCTCTCCGGGCAGGACAAGCTCGGCAGATCGAGATGACCTCCTCACGGACATTTTGGTTTTTCTTTTCAGCTACGCCATAGAGTCGTAGATTCCAGCGTCGTGAGTAGTTTTCGAGTTCAGTCAGCCGTTCCTCCATCACGCTCACTTTCTTTTTCTGTGAGTTTAACCCGGTCGTCGACTTGTTTTTCGAGCTTTCCTTTAACATCTTGTAGTTCGGCGCAGGCAAGGTTCAGTGTTTTCGTGAGGTCTTCTATTCTCCTTGTTATTTTATTGAGATCTGTCTCCATCGTATCAAATCTGGTATTGATCAGCGTTGATATTTGTTGCGACGTGGTCACGCTTTCTCCTTCGGTCGTGCGAGGTTGCTTCCTTTTCTTCGTCGCCGGTGGCTTGGACGGCGAGGCGGGCAATGCGGGCAATGCGGGCAATGCGGGAAAGTCAGGTTCCGCAACCGCTAGGCCATGTTGATTTTTCAGGTGATAGTCGTGCGCGCCATCCACGAGCATGTTTCCAGGTGCGGACTTCAGCTCCATTTTTTTCAATGCTGCCGACAATGTTGCTAGCTTAGCTCGTGTCGAAACAATATTAAGAGGAGAGAGAGAGAGAGAGAACTAGGTCTGCGCTAAGGACAGGTTACCGTTGGTGCAGCAAGTCAAGAAGAAAAAAACCTTTACATTTCTGATATGAAAAAAAAAACAAACCCAGAAGAGTTATCTGTGTTCCACTAACTTTATATCGAGTAAGGTAGGCAGCTCCCAAAAGCACAAGCGCTCACGTCGCCATCTTGGTTGCACCTGCCGGATTCCCAAGTCTCTCTCTCTCCCCCCCCCCCCCCCCCCCCCGGGGGCGGGAGTCGACGTCGACGGAGTGGGCGTTGCAGTCCCGTTTTTCTCCATGCTGATTGGACGACCTGTCTTCGGCGGAGCTTTTGATTCTGCCGAGGAAGTTTTCGACCGCTGCCCACCAGATGCGCACCCGCCTCGGACCCGTTTGCAAGTCAGAAGTACAGTCGCCAACTGCAGGCCGAGATTCAGGTAAAGAGTCATTGCTCACTATTTTTTTTTCTCCTGTTGTGGCTTGCATGCGGACGTTATTTGAATACTGTGCTGTATTTGGGTTTGTTTGGGGAAAGAAATGGAATGCTACCGCTGGTGGGACTTGAGCAGCTAATACACAATCGTTATTCTCGCCGTGACAAGATGTCAATATGTTTTTTATTTTTGACTGTGTTCCGGAGAGGGGGGGGGGGGGATGATGTGGGTTTTTTTTAATGAAAAAAAATGTTTTTATTTTATTTTATTTTCTTTTCTTTTCCCCGCGCGACTCGCCCTAACTAACACTAACTAACGGCCGCAGTCTAACGTCTGCATCCGACAACAGCGGGTTGGAAGTCTCATTTTGTTGGAAGTCTTTGATCTTTGATGTTATCAAAGGCCGCCAGTCATCTGAATGCTGGACACAATTGCTTGCCGGCAAGATGTGATTCCAATTCAAGCTGTTTTTGCGTCATTATTCAAGGTTAAAAACGCTTCTAGTAACAACCCAGTCAGCAAAATTGGTCTGGCCCAGCTCTGGGGCAGACACGGCATGACACACATCTTTCAGGAGCCATATTTGACCCACATTTATTAAAAAAAAAAAAAAAAAAATGCATCATATTGAATAACGGAATCTGAATTGTACAATCTGAATTTGAAAGGAACGACTTTTTTTTCTTTTCTTTGAAACTGTATTTGATCCTCACTGAAAATCAAATTCTGTTTATTTTCATATTCAGTCTTACAAATACAAAACTTTTCATTTCAGCGTTAGATGTAGTTTTTGAATTGAGGTAATACGTTTCAAATTCAAGTCAAGTGTGAAGTATCCGATTTTGTATCGCAGCAAACTGAATCCCAATTAATTTCATTGTATTTCAGTGCAGAAAGGGTTCTTTTGGGGCAGAACCTCTTGACTGTTCAATCGGCTCCATTTTCACTCAACTCACATGCGCACGGAAACTGTGACGCAGCAGGTTCACGCCCAGCCCGCCTGTGACGTAGCTGAGCAGTTTATTTTCAAAATTCGCGCGCTTCAGTCTCGATTTAGATCCAGAACAGGTGACCAAAAAAAAAAAAATACATGTCAATAACCCTTGAATTGTAGCACAATATAGTTTTAATATCTCCCTATGCCACCATAAAGAAGTCATATCTGTGCTTGGAGCACACACGCCCCCCCCCCTCGTATCGGGCTAATGCTAATCGTCATTATTAGCACAGAATTGTCTTCGTATTATAACTGTCAGTGTACTGCCACAAAGGACAAATGTTAACCTAAGCATGAAATACATTTCCTCGCCACGTCTTTTCTGGATGTCTCATCGGAGCGCGCGTAGGCAACTGGGCAAAGAGTGTCGTCTTGAACCGCGAGCGTTGTTCTTCTTGCTAGTGATGTGTCGGTCGCGAACGAGCCGGTACAAAGAGCCGGCTCTTTGAAGTGAACGATGAGAGCCGGCTCTGTCATTCCCAAGTCCGTCAAGTACGTACGAGGGGGGGGGAAAAAAAAACACGAAAATTCAAAACGTGTACCTTCTTTCATTGACGCCAGTCAACTTCAACATAATCTTAGTTGACCACGTTTAATTTGTGTGTGCGCACTAGCGAACGTGCACAAAAATGAGTACGTGCGTGTGCAAATGTGTGTGCGTGTGCGCGCGTGTGAATGTGCGTGTGTCTGTGTGTGTGTGTGTGTGTGTGTGTGATGAATGGAATTCCGCATAGGTGTGCAATTGTAAAACAAGGCTGTGTGTAGAAGGAAAAATCTGAAAGTGCATTTAGACTGCAAATTTCCCCAGTGCGGGACAAATAAAGGTTTTCTTATTCTTATTCTTATTCTTAACCCAGGAGAAGCCACGGGGTCAAATATGGCACCTCTAAATTCTGCGACTCAAATGCCAATTTGAAATCCCAAATGGTCAAATTTGGCCCTAATCCTAAATGAGGATGAAAGCATTGCATTTTTTGAAAACACATCTATTTTTGGTGTTCAGTAAACAAGTAGCAGTCATTTCATATATAATTCATCATTTTCCAAGGAATAGAAAGGGTCCTTGGGTTCTCCTGGGTTAAGGGTGGCTCAATACTGGCTGGCCATATACGGGCCGGAGTTGTACAATTGATTTCTGGCCCAAATACTTCACTCCGCAACTGGCCCAAATCTGCTTTGCCAGAGTCAAGCCAGTGCCTACCTTTGCCACGCCCGGGCCACGTTCGGCCCACGTGCGTTACGCCGGTGCCGACGCGAGGCCAGCTGTGCCGGCTTCGCGCCGAATCCGGGCCGGATGCCTTTGCTGACTGGGAATAGAACACGTTCATCGTTCAAATAAGCGGGTTTTTTATGGATTGATTTTTTTTTTTTTTTTTTTTTTACATTTTCAATGGCTCCAAAAAGTTGACAAAACACCGCACTAGTGGGCAGCCAATCAGAACATATCAACATCAAAACATGTCTAAGCAATGATTAAACGACATCATATCATTTGGGAATGCTTCACGTCAAATAATATGATGATCACATATACAATAACACATGCATTATGCCAGCGTTGACGACGCGAGGCCAGTTGTGCCAGCTTCGTGCCGAATGCGGGCCAGATGAATCCGTGTCTCATTCGTTCTTTGGTTTGTCAACTGCCAATCGAAAACCAACAATTAAAAAGGAGACTGATCATTTTGTTTTTCGTTTTCTTCATCCAGCATGAAAAACGAATACAGACGCTCCCCACCTTACGAACGAGTTACGTTCCGAGCGTTCGTCCGTCGTGTGAATTCGTTTGTAAGTTGCTTCGGTGCTCTATTTTGTATGGAATGTATGTTTAAGGCGAATATATAAGTATGGTTAAGGTTTATATAAGTATTGTATGTTTAAGGCGTGTATAAGTAACCTGTACAGTATTGGTTTGTACTGGAAAAACCATTTCATAAAATGGGAGAGAATACGTACAGTACTACGTATGTTAGACACACAGTATGTACATGTACGTAATAAGATCAATAAAATGAGCTTTTTACTTTTGGAAGATGTACTCGATGCTTAAGGAGATGAAAGTTCTTTGCGCACTGGAGATACGTTCACGCACTTACGCACTGCAACCAACTGGGCAGAGGAAGGTGGATGCTGGGTGAGCTCTCACAGCGCCAAGCGCCCGGTATTAGCGGCGGAAAGAAGCACTACAGTACTCGGAAAAAGGCGCGCAATACAAAAGCTAACTTACAGCATCTCTGTCCCAACATTTTTCCACATACACTGTACCCGCAAAAATGTCGGTATGTGCCGTTGTTCGCAACTCCAATGTTCGTAACCCGCGGAGCGTCTGTAGATGCCCGTTTTTTTGGGTCATATTTCGATTTTAGGCTCGGATCAAAAATACGAAACGGGAAAAACGGGCCACTTGACTGAATTGGATTTTTTTATTGATTTAATCGTTTGCATTGACGTGACCCGGAACCTCTGCAGGCTAATGAGAATTGCCCCCGAGACTACGAGAGGTACCTGTCGCAGCCATCGATAGCTGTGTCTTGTTTCGAGGAGCCAAGCGTGTCAGCCTGAAGGAGTGAATGCTGACAAAATCGTAGAGTAGAGTGTTGTTCCATCGCCGCCATCGCCGCCACTGCACTACCTGAACGGCTGCGCGCAGAACTTCCGTCATTCTCATTGGCCCGCAGAACTTCCAGGGTCACGTCAATACAAACGATGTCATCCAAAAAAATCCAATTCAGTCAAGTGGCCCGTTTTCCCGTTTCGTATTTTTGATCCGAGCCTAAAATCGAAATACGACCAAAAAAAAACAGGCATGTATTCGTTTTTCATGTTGGATTAAGAAAACGAAAAACGAAATTGTCAGTCTCCTTTTTCATGTTTTGTTTTCGATTGGCAGTTGAAAAACGAATGAACGAATGAGACACCGATTCAGAGGCCTTTGCTGACCGGGTAATTACAGAGAACGAAAATGAAAACTTTTGACATCCAATTTCCTCTCGTGTCACCGCAGACATGGCTGCAAACAATCCGCGTGCTGTCGGACAGGCGGGAGAGCAGCTCAACGTCCGCGTGGTCGTCAGATGCAGGTAATCTCCGTCAGTCGAGTCTCGGGCAATTTGAAGACAAGGTCTAGATCGGGAGTCGGCAACCCGCGGCTCCGGAGCCGCGTGTGGCTCTTTAGCGCCGCCCTAGTGGCTCCCTGGAGCTTTTTAAAAAAAAAAAAATGTCTGAAGGTTAGGGGAGACTAAGCTGGCAAAGAATGGCAAAGCCGAAGGGCCGAAAGAAGCATTTTGAAACGGGACACGTCAGCGCCGAAAGTTCATACGCTGCAAAAGTGCCCCCCTGCCTCGTTCGTTTTCCCGGGGCAGTTCTGGCGCGCGTGTGTAGGTGCGTGCGCGCGCGTCCCCCTGCTCTACAGGGCGCTTGCAGGGGCGGGGCTGTAATCAAAAAGCCTCGTGTATTGGTTGCCAACTTGAGTCATTTTGAGAGCCGATGCCAAGATGCTCTCAAATGGATGAAGACAGCATGCGCCACTAGGGCTCTTTCAAGATTTTGGCTTGCCGACCCCTGACCCCTGGTCTCGATCGGTGCGCTCATATTTGAGGTTGTCGCTGAAAATGTTGCCGTGCATCTCGTTCCCTTGCAGCCCTCGCAACATAATGCAGCCGAACACGGTGGCAGGATCCACAATTGTGCACATGACCGATTTGAAGCAAATACTTCTGCAGAGTCTGCATAATTGGCGGACGGGCCCCGAGGTGTACACCTTCGATGAGGTCAGTTGACTTGCCCTCTCCTCCATAGCATCGTTCTGCTGAAGCAAACGTTTTTGTTGATGTTGTGGGCATCCCGCAGGTGTTTGCGCCTGCCGCCACCCAGTTGGAAGTCTACAACGAGGTTGTGTGTCCCCTCGTGGAGGATGTCGTGGGAGGGCTAAATTGCACCATCATTGCGTCAGTACTCACACGCACACACGCACGCACAGCCGCCATCTTGGACTTGAATGATGAGTGGAAATTGCAAACTCCTCCCTAATTCGGCGATGCGTCCAATTGTGGCCAGACTTTGCAAATTCCCGGAGGGGCTGAACATTGTTCTTGGCCGATGCGTTGCAGGTACGGGGCGATGGGAACGGGCAAGACGTTCACCATGGTGGGGCAGACGAATCTGGGTGCAGGCTTCACCTGGAACCAGGCAAGTTTCATTCTCTCATTGGGCGACGCCCCCCCCCCCCCCCCCCGCAAACGTTTCCCGACCGCTTGGCTCTCGTTACGCTCGCAGGCCTCGCCGGCGGGCATCTTCCCCAGAGCCATCTACCAGATTTTTGAGGGGCTGTCTGCCGAGATCAGCGTCAGAGTGTCGCTGCACGAGATGACCGCTGAGAAGAGGGTGGACCTGCTCCAAAATCACGTCAGTCCGCATGGCAGGTTGGTCAGACCCCTGGAGGAGCGGCTGGTGACCACAGCACCTGAGGCCTGGGATATCGTCAGGACCGGGCTCTCCAGGAGGAGGAGGGCCCATACGCCCATAAACGCCCACTCCACGTAGGGCCCCCCCCCCCCCCCCCGTCTTTGATTGGGAAAGGTTTTGCCTTGCGCCGCTCACTTGTCTTGAATTTGTGCGCAGCCGCTCTCACGTGGTCTTCACCATAATGGTCAGGATCCGCAACGGCAACGGGGGATACACGACCGGGACACTCCACCTGGTAAAGCAAACGTTGCGCTGAGAGCAGGGCGGGGCGGGGCGGGGCGGCTCTGCAAAAATCTGCCAGTCGCCAAACGGGGGGGTTGTTTTCCCTCCCAATTTGTCAATGCTTTGTCTGTCAATGCTCGCTGCTGGCGTTGTACCTTGTGGCTTTGTGTCCGGTGCAGGTGGACCTGGCCAGTAGTGAGAACGCGCAGCACTACCAGGTGCCGGACGAGCGGGCGCAGGAGGGGGGAGCTATCCATCGGTCTCTCCTGGCGCTGGGCCGCGTCATCGCAGCTCTGGCGGCGGAGAGGAGATGTAATATCCCGTACAGGTGCGGCGCCGCACGCGCACGCCCGACGACCGACGTCGATGGCGGAGCTGACCAATTTCCTGTAGGGAAAGCAAGCTGACGCGCTTCCTGCGAGAGTCGCTGGGGGGGGCGACCAAGACCACCATCATCGCCACTGTGCCGCAGGCCTGCACTGACCTTGGGGTGCGTTTGTCCCACTGTGTTTAAAAAAACCCAAAACATAGTGAGATGGAGACGACACGGACTTGGGACTCCAGTTCATCGAGTCCGCCATTTGGCAACTCAACTCGACATAATCACTCATCTGATTTCAAATGACATCATTGCACAGATGATGATGATCTCGAGCATGCCTTTGCATTGTGTGCAGGAGACGCGGGTGACCATGGAGAACGCCAGCAAGGCCCGGCGCATTGTGAACAAGGCCCAGGCAAGCAGTTAAGAGCGCAGTTGCCAAAGTCAAATGGACGGAGGGCCACATCCAAAATGTCGCCGCCAGCCGAACTGATCCGACGTTCATTGACAAATGTTCAAATGAGCGCATGTTATTGAGGTCTTTTTTTTTTTTTTTTTTTTTTTCAAAGGTTTGATTAAATGATTGTTGAATGGCTTTGTTGTCATGACATGTTTCCGTGCGACGAGACATCACTGAACAGACAAGAATATGAAAACGACGACGGACACGACGGGTTAGCGTGCAACGGGCCCGTCGCTCCTCGCTCCTCGTCCTTCCCGGAGGCGCATCCGCCGCGGTTCTCGTCGGGGCTTCCGCTTCGATGACTCCGGGGGGGCATCGCCTCCTTTTGGTCGTCCTCCCGCCGGCCGCGCGGAGACAACGGCAGAAACGACGGCCCATCCGCGGACCGCGGCGTGTCGGCCGGCCCGGCCGGGTCGGCTAGTGCTCCTCGCGACGGCGATGTTGCCGGCGTCAACTTTTTAAAATCGCGTATTCCGTTTCAATGCATTTCTCCTTTTCATTATTTATCATTTTATCTGTGGTTTTATTGTTCTTGTTTTGATTGTAAAGCGACCTTGAGTGTTTTGAAAGGCGCTTTGAAATGAAATGTATTATTATTATTATTATTATTATTATTATTATTATTATTATTATAAAGCGCCCCGAGATCTTAGTTTAGAAAAGACACCCACTGGGGAGGGAAAGAAAACAATCACAACAGACAATAAACATCACCTAAAGCCCACGAAAGGTCACCGAGAAGTCCAATCCCCGAAATGAACAAAGCGAAATATTGACCGCGATGTCACCCGCGGGTCGGTGCTCGGAGAGACTGCGGTCAAGCCAGCCTCCACTCGCAATATCGAAGTCAAGTGAGCCGCCACCGCTATTGCCAATACTGTGCATTACGGTAATCTGCCGCTCACGAGCGAGCGGCGTTGGTCACCTTCAAAATAAAAGCGTCTCCGCTAATGCATAGACGTCATTTGTTTGGGTTGAAAGAAATGAATCAAAATATCAAAGAAAGTATTTCTTGGCTGTCAGCTAACAATACGCTCAACCCGGAAGAAGAACAACAACTCTCAGAAAAGCACAAAACGGCGTTCTCAAGTGGAGATAGAAAATAAAGTCAATGGTAATTCGACATCAATTTCACCCGCTATTCATGGGAGTTTTCGGTCTCCCGTGAGGGCTGTAGGTCTGGGGGTAACTACAACACTCCGGCTATCCAACGCGACCACTCTCTTCCAAATCTGATGTGGCATTTGGGAATAAAGGGCCTCTTTGGGAAATGTGGCAAGATGACCTTATTTCGGACAAGTTGGCCCATTCGAATGCCTAACATGTTGACATTTTCCACCGTTTTGAAAGAAAAAAAATCCTCAAAATTCAGTTTTCGGTGGCAAGATGCAGAAACAAGGCAGAAAAGTACGCCGAGTGGCACCCAAATGTCATCGTAAGCTTCAGAGAGTGACAAGTAAAGGCCATTCGGATTCTGATAGGGTGGATTGAACCCAAGTGAATGGAGTGAAAACCGAACCGATATCACATTCCGATATGATCAGATCAATGAAGCGACCTCTTCTTAGGGCTCTGTCAGAAAATGCAACACATGTTGCAGTATGTCTCACGGTCCATTCTGCCAGCCCGCACGGTTTAAAGCCACATAACAGTCGACTGCGAGGCCGAGGGCCACGTGGAGGGCCACGTGGAGGGCCCATTTGAAGCGAGCGGTATCACATGAAGGTATGTTTGCCAGACACCATTGGTGCGAGTCACAGTAGAGATCGTTTGGATTTGGACGGCTCCTAACCAATCACTCAGTGACCTGTTGTAGCTGATCATTGATAAAGATGTGATCTGTGATCATTGTCAATGATGAGTTCAAACATTTCAGCTCTCTGTTCTATGACAGGGGAGGTATGCCATTCATCCATGTGGGCTACGATGCAGAGCAAAACGCCACTTTCATGGCATCTATCGCTGTGGAAGAACGATGCGCCGGGTGGGTGCCCTTCATCAATCACCTTGGCATGTGGAAGGAAAAGCACCGTGCTTTGATGGTCTCTGCTGCTGCTGCTGCTGCTGCTGCTGCTGCTGCTGCTGCTGCTGCTGCTAAGGCGCCTGCATCCCCACGACCCACCGCTGTCTCATCTTTTGCTGCCCCACCCACCCACCCACCGCTGCCCATCCCTCTGCCCATCCCTCTGCTTCCCCACCCCTCTGCTGGACCTTCTACCGCTGGACCTTTTACTACTGGACCTTCTACCGCTGCACCTTCTACTACTGGGCCACCTGCTGACGCACCGCCCGCCTGTGCCGCCCCATCTGTTGCCCCACTCTCCACCGCACCTCTTGCTACTGCGCCATGTGCCGCCGCATCCTCTGTGCCGCCCGCTTCCGCCCCACACAGTGCCTCGCCACCTACGGTGCCCATACGGCAAGGTGGACGGATCCCAAAAATCCGCCGTCATCGACGGATGACTCAAAAATGTCCCATCTTTTCCCGTATGGCGTTCAATAAGAAAAACATGAGAAGGCCTATTGAAAGAAAGCACACTAAAAGGCCAAAGGATGTGACCGCAATGCACCGCCTGGAGAATGAGCGCATCGATCCCATTCGTGGAATATAATGCCGTGTCAAAGTCTCACCGTGGTACTTGTATTCCCCTCCGTGTTCAGCTTCAAATATGGGGTGAAAATCAGCACGTTTGGTGCCAATCATCCGACCGCCAGAGAAACGTGGAAGTTGCATCGAGGAGCGGATTGGATTGCCTTCTCATCGCCGTGTACCTCTCGGGTCCATAGTATCCTGTTCGTTGCATGCTCGGCACCCCGTGCTGAAGGAGGAGACTCTGACCGAGATGGTTAGCGGCGGGGGGGGGGGGGGGGGGGGTTCGCTGAGGACAAGAAGCTGCTCTGCCTCGCTCGACAAAAGCATGCCAAAGAAAACCCCATTCCATTGTCTGTATACACCGACATTGGAACCCCCACGGTCCAAAAAGTGCATATCGATTGATGACGCGGCAGTGTCATATTTCAGCCCATTGGGGAGAGTCACCGGTCCAAAAAAATACATGGCACTGTCCTCGCTTCACAACAAACGGATCATGTCCACGCCAGTACACAGCAAAATGGCACTTATTTGAGACAACTCGGGAGCTGTTTGGGAACGTACGCCAACGCCACTACTGATGAGGTGGAAGTGCAATCCGCAGCAGCAATGGACAAAGGCAAACGTGACGAGACGGACTCAGACGGACCTAGCCTGCCCACCGAGACGCGCGAGAAAAAATGGAAAAGATGATGGAGTACTTTCTCCGGAAAAAACAAAACATTGTTCTCCCCGAACATTGAAGGCTTCCATCAGTGGCAAAGGAATTTCCCAAGCACCTCATCCCATTGGAAATGATCTGCTTCGCACTGTCCAGGGAAGGCGCCCCTGAGTGAGCCGGTCCTCATGACACACAGGGCCAACATTCGAACCACTCCGCAGGCAGGCAGGTTCTACATGCTAAGTCAGAGGTCTAGCAGATGTCAATGTCAGATTTCAATTGAAAGCACTTTGATTCCCCCCCCCACTGTATTTGAACACTCTGGACTTTGGTTTTGCTCGTCTCTTTTTATTTCCAGATGTTTCAACCGACATCAAATCCTGCCCACAGTGTAAAGCATTTGACCGCTGCCAAGAGTGGAAAGATGGTCGACACAACTTGAATGACCGACCACATAGTGCCGGATCTCAGTTTTCTGCATCAGCATGCGGAGCCTATTGCTTTGTGATATGTTATTGTTGTGATTGTTCATATTGTCAAGTGTATTCATTGATTTCAATGTCACCTCCATTCCAACAGCAACATTCAGTCTTCATTCCATTTCTCCCCAAGGTGTTTCGTTCACACAGTCAGCAGTCAGTAGAGCGGTTGACTATTTGGAGTTCAACACCGGTATGAAGTTCCCCTCTGCGGATACGGTTCTCCGTGGCTATCTGCATTTGGAAGCAGCACTCACAGCACGTGATCACAGCTACTCCCGTTTCGCTTGTGGCGATCGTCCACCTGTAGTCATCGTGGATCTTCGCAGGAAAGCAGCCTTCCGTTTGTCAGGTAGAAAGCTCTTTTGGATGAATTTCACAGGCTTCGATCTGCACGGACATCGGATAAGTCTCAGAAAGGAACATCTGTCCTCGCTTTCCAACTCGCATTGTTGAGTAAGTGACCCGCCCGAACCTTCCGGATCGACACGTTTCGGGAGGCGCTTCCGATGGAAAGGATCGGCAGAGGATCGCTTGACGAGTACGGTCGTGTAGCAAAACGTACAACCGCTTTGTGAACATACTCAAAGTTCTCTTATGAATACACACAGTGTTGACAACAAATTGACTTTCACGTCAGCAGATTTTCCAAATGTATTTTTTTTTTGGATCAAGGTGGACAAAGAAATCCATTTGCTGTTCCACCCTCAGACCACTTTTGGGCACCATGGATTGGCAGAAACACTCGCTGCTCAAACACCATTTTCAACACTGAATATGTAAAAAAAAAAAATCAGGCCATCCAAGCATGCAGAGATGCGGGACATAAGCACCTCTGAGGACCGTTTGACGGATGAATTGTTCAAACAGAAGGTCAAAATGCCCTAACCCTGACCTGAAAAATAATTGCCTTACATCTATTTGAACATGTTTTTGTTTTGTAGGTTGAAGTGATTCGGAAGTGATTTAGTTGTCGTCGTTATTTCGGTGAAAGAGAGGAATTTGAGCAGCAGAGGATCCAAAAGGAGTGGCGACAACAAGGGAAGTGAGCGAGCGAGTGAGTGAGTGAGTGAGTGAGTGAGTGAGTGAGTGAGTGAGTGAGTGAGTGAGTGAGTGAGTGAGTGAGTGAGTGAGTGAGTGAGTGAGTGAGTGAGTGAGTGAGCAATAAAGTGCTTTTTCCGAAATACTTTTTGTGTTTTATTTTTCAATTCTACAGTGCTTTCGAAATGGACATGGATCATTTATGGACTATAGCAGGGGTCTCAAACTCGCGGCCCGCGGGACGATAATTTGCGGCCCCCGTCTTAATATGAAAGATTAATGTTCGTGCGGCCCGCAAGATTGATATGAATGACACTTGTTGTGTCCGGAGCTGAATGAACCAATCACGGTGAGGTCTACGGCTCTGGAGGGCGGGACATCGGCCGGGCTGTCCAGTGCCTCACTCACTCACTCACTCACTCACTCACTCACTCACTCATTCATTCCTCCAATCAGCTGGGCGGAGGAGAAGCCGTGAAGCCGATCATTCCGCTCGGCACGCGCAGTCCTCCGCTGCTCTCAGCATAGAACTGAATGAGGCGCTATGATCCGTGATCCGGCCTGTGTCTGTGTCTGTGTCTGTAGCCATCTCCGCGAGTGAAAGGGAAACTGAACAGGAAGTGCCTTAACATGACACTTGAGAAATTCGGAGAACTGCCGTCATCCAATACGATCGGAGAGCCAAAGTGCGCATGCGCCACAGACCCGCGCGCGACTGAAAGTTCAAGTTCAACCCGAGAGCTATGCGAGAAGAAGCGCTGCCAGGTCTCTAGCAGCAAGAAGTAGGCAAGAGAAGCCGTGTTCAGAATATTTCATGTTCAATGTTCCATTCAAGTTCGGAAAGTGAAAGGTTCAAGAGCTGTTAATACAGACATTTGAAACGGAATCAAAATCTATTCGTTTTCTCGACTTAGCCAGCCAGTGTATGTACTGTAGATCTACTGTATGCTCATGATTAGGATGATGATGATGATTATTCTTTCATTTTTTGGATGACTGATTGATTTGATTTTGGATTCATCTTGAAGTTCATTTATTTCATTCATTATTTTGGGTTCAAAAATCAAGATATTTGATCACGTTGGAATTGTTTTATCCGCGCTTTTCTTGTGGAAATCCTGATGCGGCCCAGTCTCACCCAGACTCTGCCTCTAGCGGCCCCCAGGTCAATGGAGTTTGAGACCCCTGGACTATAGGGTTACATTTTGGCGGGGATACAGAAGCGGATCTCTTTTCGGTTCCACCACTTAAGAACGGTTCCATCAAGCTTCATACACGCTGGTTTGGAGTTGTGTGATATTGATAAGATCTTTTCAGAATTGGTTTGATTGATTAGAATGCATAAAAAGACGGCTTTTTGGTCACGATTGTATTCTATTCAAACCTTATGAATGATTGATTCGACACGTCAAACCTGTTATGTTCACCACGGAGTCTAAGAGCTACTCATTTGAGTTGGATCGCAAAGGAAGTCCTCAAATAAGTCAAAGTCATTCGATCTCAAATTAGTTGGATCCAAAAAAGAGGAATCATCTTCACTTCATTTTGAAAGAAAGATCAAATCATTTCAATTCCCCATTACAATTCAGGAACATTTCACTTTCATTTGCAGTCGTATCTCTCTCTATATAGAGATATAGAGAGAGATATATAGATAGATAGATATAACCCGAACCCTAATTTATCTCTCTCTCTCTCTCTCTCTCTCTCTCTCTGTCTCGATAAGTGTATAGTTAAGATAAATGCCTAAACTTACCACAGCCACTTTGGGACTTTATTTTGAAAATCCATTTGCCTAAACTTACCACAGCCACTTTGGGACTTTATTTTGAAAATCCATGTGCCTAAACTTACCACAGCCACTTCCGGCGTCTCGTCTACCATTGCCTGAAGCTCCCTCCTCCGAGTCTGCAGCTGGACCCTTCTGCGCCTACCTTCTCCGTCTTCGGGCAGTAGGCTCCAGCCACCACCCCAACCTCCCGACCTCTTGTGAGGAGAAGCGGATTGTTTTCAACGGATGGCCACGTATGGTGTTGACATGCTGCTTGAGAGCTGGCTGGCTGGCTGATGATCTTCTCACTTGAATCGGGCGAGTTTCAGGCCGGAGAGATGAACAACCGGCAGGACGGCGGCAGTCTTGGCCTGCAGCCGGACATGTCTGGATGAGAGGAACACGTCACCGGCATCGTCAGTGACAAGCCCTTTGAGCCGACAACAATCCTCAGACCCACTTTGCTGCACACTTCAATGATGGGACACTTTTTATTGGATGGTTTTTTTTTTGACACAGATGAAGTTTGAGAGCGTTTTTGCACCAATATCCAGTGGCGAGGTTTGTTTCGCACGGCTTTGTTTCAATGGAGTTACAACTGTTCAATCCGGTGCAAAAAAAAAAAAAAAAAAGCTTCTTATCGAGACCCAGGTTGACAACTGCACACAATGTCATCCAAAATGGCAGACTTAAAAGGTTAGGGCCCTGAACCGGAGTCTCGCTCTCAAATATATGCGGCCGCCATCCGGCATCTACGACCAATACTCCTCGACTTGGAAGTCCGCTCACTATGATGCACCAAATGTATTTTGGATGGCGATTTGCGCGGCAGTCGCACGGAAAGACTTGAAACGGTCCCGAGCTGCGATGGTGAGCGCCAACGGTCGTTTGTCGATGCCGGCGGCCGGCGAGCACTTGAGGGTGTCGCCCGCCTCCTGCCCGAGGACCCGACGCCCGCGTGACAGGATCTGGAGAGCATGTGAAGAAACAAGCCTTGCTTTTTTGGCCGTTTGCGCGTCGTCAGCTGAGCACGCGCTGATGCCACCCAACAAGCTGCTGATCTCGGCGGTGAGCGCGTCGGCTTCACGGTGTTGTCGAGTAGGGTTACATCGCCCTCTGCCGGCTGCGTTGCGAAAAGGCAAGCGTACAACCGGAACCAAGTCTCCATTTGCGATCGTTCTTCTGGCCCAATTCCACGTCCACAAAGGAAATGGAGTCGTTGGAAATCTCGGCCAACGGTTGAAGCGGAAACTAGGCGCTAGGTACCCGATTTGGAGGATGACGCAAACGTGAGAAAAAGGCTTCTTTTCCACGCCTGCCATGTTGCCGACGCTTTGCCGACGTCATCCAAGACGCAGCCTCGCTTCATGCGTCGGGGCCGAGATGGAAGCCCACCACCAAAGCGGGCGGAAGCGCGTCACGGACGAGATCGAAGCGCCCAAACGCCGACGGGCAACCACGTCAACTCGACGGGCGGCGCGGCGCGGCGGGTCACTCACTCGAGAAAGGACGACGACGCGGGTAAGTTCGCAGCTCTTTTGTGTTGGGGTTAGGGGGGCGGGGGGGGGGGGGGCCTGTCGCGAGCGTCTCGGCGGCTTGTTGAGTCAGAAAGAGAGAAGGTCAGTCCCATTTTCAGAAAGGGAAAGAAAAGCAAAGAAAAGAAAAGCGCAGCAAAAGACAAGATGACACAAGATGTGTCGGACTAAAATACTGTATTCTCTCGAATTGCTTTTGAACTCGGCAAGCGTCTCCGCAGATGAACGCCTTCGACTCCTTTCATTGACGTTTGTTCTCGTTTTGGCTTTTTCGTCGGGCTCCGTTCCCTTGAAATCAATCGTGGCAACTTTGCGGAATTTGGAAATGCTTCCGGGCTGCCGTGAGAAAAAAGCCGGCAGAGCCCGGGCGGCGCGCCGGCCGTCTGCCAAACATACGATGCAAAATACATCCGGCGGAACCAAGCGCTTTCCAAAGTCAAAACGACGCGTCACCTCAAACGCGGACGCTCGCCGCGAGCCGAGCCGCTTTTCCTTCCTCGGCTTTGTTGTTTGAAGCGGTCGGAGATGAAAGCGGAGAGACTCCGAGGGGATCCGTTATGTTTCCAAAGTTTCAAAGTCAACCGCTTTGACTTCACCTGTCCCATGTCGATCCGTTTCAATCCCAAGCGCCGACCGACTCTCAGAGACGCGCCTGCGCCGCACGCCGAAGCTCTTCTCTCCTCATCCTCAACTTCAGCAGCCGTCCGCGCGGCCGCACCGTCGCAGACTGTCGGACGGCGTCTCCGTTGGAGTTTTTGGACCTCCAATTTCCTCTCGTGTCACCGCAGTCATGGCTTCAAATCATTGGGAGGATGTCGAAGAGCCGGAAGCGGAGGACCACGTCCGCGTGGTCCTCAGATGCAGGTCATCTCCGTCGTTCTTGTCGTTTTGCTTCCCCCCCCCCCCAATTATCAATCATCGGGTCATCCTCGTCGTTACTCACGAGTGTCCGTCATTCCGCATTCAGTCGAGTCTCGGGCAATTTGAAGACAACGTCTAGATCGGGAGTCGGCAACCCGCGGCTCCGGAGCCGCGTGTGGCTCTTTAGCGCCGCCCTAGTGGCTCCCTGGAGCTTTTAAAAAAAAAAAAAAAAATGTCTGAAGGTTAGGGGAGACTAAGCTGGCAAAGAATGGCAAAGCCGAAGGACCGAAAGAAGCATTTTGAAACGGGACACGTCAGCGACGAAAGTTCACACGCTGCAAAAGTGCCCCCCCCCTGCCTTGTTCGTTTTCCCGGGGCAGTTCTGGCGCGCGCGTGTAGGTGCGTGCGCGCGCGTCCCCCTGCTCTACAGGGCGCTTGCGGGGGGGGGGGGGGGCTGTAATCAAAAAGCCTCGTTGTATTGGTTGCCAACTTGAGTCATTTTGAGAGCCGATGCCAAGATGCTCTCAAATGGATGAAGACAGCATGCGCCACTAGGGCTCTTTCAAGATTTTGGCTTGCCGACCCCTGACCCCTGGTCTCGATCGGTGCGCTCATATTTGAGGTTGAACAACGCAGAGATTGAAGCTCGCCCAAAATGTTGCCGTGCATCTCGTTCCCTTGCAGCCCTCGCGACACAGTGCAGCCGAACGCGGCGGCAAGATACACGACTGCGCACGAGGCCCAATTGAGGAAAGTGAGTGTGCCGAGATTACGTAACTTGCGGGCGGCCCTTCGGCCGTACAAGTTCAATAAGGTCAGTTGACTTGCCCTCTCCTCCATAGCATCGTTCTGCTGAAGCAAACGTTTTTGTTGATGTTGTGGGCATCCCGCAGGTGTTTGCGCCTGCCGCCACCCAGTTGGACGTCTACAAGAGGGTTGTGTGGCCCATCGTGAGGGATGTCCTGAGAGGGTGTTCGCACACCATCATTGCGTCAGTACTCACACACACACACACACACACAGCCGCCATCTTGGACTTGAATGATGAGTGGAAATTGCAAACTCCTCCCTAATTCGGCGATGCGTCCAATTGTGGCCAGACTTTGCAAATTCCCGGAGGGGCTGAACATTGTTCTTGGCCGATGCGTTGCAGGTACGGGGCGATGGGAACGGGCAAGACGTTCACCATGGTGGGGCAGACGAATCTGGGTGCAGGCTTCACCTGGAACCAGGCAAGTTTCATTCTCTCATTGGGCGACGCCCCCCCCCCCCCCCCCCCCCCCGCAAACGTTTCCCGACCGCTTGGCTCTCGTTACGCTCGCAGAACTCGCCGGCGGGCATCTTCCCCAGAGC